>VXAA01003519.1:196241-234185 GCA_013399115.1 Anseranas semipalmata
CCCCTCCCCGCCCCCAGCAGCATTCCTGCAGCCTTCCTCCACCTGGCAAAGGACCTCTGCCCCACGCAGGCATTGCCCACTGTCTGCACCCTTTATCCCCAGACAGCACCCTAGGGAGACAGGCAGGGCTGGGACACCCCCCAAAAACCCTTTTCCCGCAGGGGACAAAGGTCTCCGTGCACACTGCAGCGCTGCCTGGGGCATCGCCCCGTCCCTGCCCTGTCCCTTAAGAGTCAGCTCCAGAATTGCCCGCATGTTCCCCGGTGCTGTGGGTAATTCCTCGAAGCCGTCTGCCCAGGATTGGCCCCTTGCCCTGTGGCTTGGCCCTTGGTGCTGGCACTGCAGAAATTGGAGCTCTGCAAACGTGAAGGCTGAATTTGCAGCCAGATCCCAGCATCTCTTATGCCCTTGGAAAGGCTCATGGGATGGACACCAAGCACTCCATATCTCTTATTCCATTAACACAGTACTACCACATTTTCTTGCTACAGGGAAAACATCCATGATTTAAAATAAAATAAATCCTGAGATTGTTCTATTACATGGCTACTAAGAGATCTTTTCTAAAACAAGCCATTTCCTTCCAAATAATGAAACAACCGCCTTACGTCATACCTGAAGGCCACTGTTATTTCACAGCCAAGTAATGCTTTGTCATGGAGGCCAAATTTTGCCAGGCTGTCTAGGAAGCTAGCACCGTGGCTCCAAGCTGCTTGCAATCTTGCTGAATAGTTGGGGTCTTCAACAAATATTGTGAAAACAGGCAATATACAATATTTCCTGTAGTGGATGAAAGGATTACACGTAATAATCTTCTTAAATAGCCTTGATGCCATGTGAAAAGAGGGATTCCAGAAACGACCTATCAATTGGAAAAAAAATAGTGCAGCTGGATTAAACAGCACCATAATTTAAATTGATTTAGCTACAGAACATCAGCTCCTTACTACGTGACCCTCAGGATCTGCTGTGTGTGGTAATACTTAGGAGTCTGTTGAACAATGTGCCTGAGTAGGAGCTAAATAATTTCCCTGGCTGAAACCAATGGAAAAGGATGGAAGTCTGTCTTAAAAGTGAATATTCCTGTTGTTCAAGGTTTTAAATTTTTCCTATAAACTGCTCAAGCAGGGACGTGTATCCTTATATTCTTAGGCTATCCAGTCAAACCTGAGTGAATCTGTGAGACCTTTCCATTAGGGGAAAGGATTGCAGTGCTGTGGAGAGGTGGTTTTATTCAAGCAGCTGGCAGAGCTGGGGTGTGTCCAGCTAACCCGACCAGCGAGATGCCCACCGTGCTCCCAGGTCCTCGTGCAGCCCGCGTCCTGCCTGCACTGTGCACGAGGGAGGTGATGCAGGACCCAAAGGAGGGGACAGGTGGGGATGAGGACGGGGACGGGATGGGGTGGCAGGACGATGCTCGTTCGCTGCAGTGGTGGAGCCGGAGGCAATGGAAAGGGCTGGCTGTGGGCGTGGGAGAGCTGATGTTCGCAGTGGCCACTGCAGGGCTTTGCAGGCAGGGCTGCACCAGCACTTGCTGCAAACTGCTTACTCATTGCCCACGCCCCGTCACGCAGCCCGGGTGGCACAGCGCAGTGGCCACGACGGGGAACCGTTTGGTCTGGGAAGATCCCCCATGGGAGTGGGTTTTATTGCTTTCAGGCCAGCAGCCCGAGGCTTAGATACTTGGGTGCATCTGAGGGGAAAAAACAGAGTCTGGGGCCCCCAGGCATTTGCCAGGGAGGGTTTGGGTCTTCCTCTCCTGGTGCAAGCTCTTCCCTCCCACTGCCCCAGACTGGTGTCCCAGCCCTGGTCGTAGGCTGCACCCCAGGGCGCTCTGGCTGGTCCCATGAACCCCTATACCTGCTTTGATGGTGTTTAAACCCACAACATCCAGTCCCTCTGCAGCGCCTGCCTTGTCCCTGCCAGACTGGGCTCCCCCACTGACCCCCCCATCTCACAGACCCTGCAGCAGACAGGAAAATATATGAAGCCATCGATGTTTAAAGTCCCTGAGTGCACACGCTCACAAGCTGCGCCTGGTGCTGTGCCTGCTTCTCCATCCCTGTTAGCATGAGATTTTGTGATCCCAGGCTCCTGGTTGGGCTGTGCAGAGCAGAAAACCCATGGGGAAAAAAAACAACAACAACAAAAAAACAAAACTCGGCCCCGAGCACCCTTGCCTTTGCCTCCCTGCAGGACACAATCGGGCAGCTGGAGGACGACCTGCGCAACACCAAAACTGAGATGGCTCGGCACCTGAGGGAGTACCAAGACCTGCTGAATGTCAAGATGGCCCTGGATATCGAGATAGCTGCCTACAGGTAGGGCTGCTCCGGCCCCGCTCTGCCCGGCCGCCTCCAAGCCTGATGCCACCCCCCTGCCAGGCAGTGGTTTTTAATGGGGACCATTAAATGTCCCCATTGCAAAGTCCAACTTGGTGCAAAAGGCAGAGTCCCTCTGTGCTTCAGGGTTTTATTTTCCTGGGATGTCTGAAGCGAGAGGAGGGAGCTGGTCTCAGCTACCACATGTTGCAAGTGCTCCAAAAATGGTTGGCAGAAGCATATTATTTTGAACTAGCTCTGTGGTGCTCAGCTCTATACTGCACCCAAGGGACAAATACTGGGAGGAAGGGCCTTTTCCTGCTGCTCCCTGATACTGCAGAAATACAGAGGAGGACCGTGGCCGTGATGGTGGGAAGTGCTTGGGCTTGTCACACCCTCAGGTGTGGCCGATGCTTCGCACCCAAGCCTCAGGTCCAGGCAGCCACGCCCCACATAGCCAAGCCTGGCACACGTTGAAATCAGACCTGGGTCTGCTTTCATCCAAACCGGCTGCATCCCAGTGCCATGAAGGTGTCTTGTGAGGTGCCCCCAACCTAACCCCTTCCCTTGTGCTGTGCTTGCAGGAAGCTGCTGGAGGGAGAGGAGACCCTCTTCAGCACAGGAAGCGTGGGCCTTTCAGCGCTGAACCCTCTCCCCAACCCCACTTACTCTTTCCAGCCCCGAGGCTTTCGTTCCTCCACTCCATCCTTCAAGAAAGAGGAGCAAGGAGAGGTTGTTAAAGCGACCTCCAAGATATCATCCGGTCGGGCTGCAGTGCTTGACGGGACCACAACCGCTGCCAAGAAAACGGAGAGATTAAACCTGCATGGAGGAATCATTGCAAATGCAAAAGTGTAACAGTGGGGATCCTGTCCCTTTTGCATTTGAGGGGGAGCAGTCTCCACTCAGCCTTTTAATTGCCCCTGGGGAACCAGGTTGCGCCAGGCAGCTCTGGTTACAAAGACCCATGCCCCACGGGCTCGGGGCTCAGCAGCCTCCGCATGTTCCTGGCAAGGCGAAGGCCGAGCTTGGCATATTGCTCCCTCTCAAATCAGGCGCGGCCGCGCTCCACGGGGTCGCTGGGTGCATGCTGGTGGGTTTTGCGATTGCACGGGGACTCATGGTGGTGGGCAAGGGGACCCCGCTGCCCGAGCTGCAATTTGGGGAGGGGGTGGCAAGGGCAACGAAACTCAACTACAACTAGGGTTAAGGCTACAGACCTTCACCTACTATCCAAATTCATGTGTAGCTAATGTGTTTCCTCTTCTATAAGCTGTAGCCATCCACTTTTAATCCCGGAAGCACAGAAATAGCCATAAACACACCTCGCTTCTGGTCTGTGAGCCACTTACATTTTAAACTATAAGGAATATCTGTTTTGTTTTGTTTTTTTTTTTTGTCCTGATGACTCTGTTTCTCAGTAGTGTTAGTCCAGCCACGCACGCAGGGTTTGTTGGTTGGGAGCCAGTGTGCCGGGCACACCATCGGCGCGGCCAAGCCCCCGGTGCCAGCCCCCGAAAACCCCACGTGCAGCAGGGAGGGCTGGGGAAGGGCACTGGAGCGGCTCTGGTGAGGCAGCACCCACCCCACCGCTCGCTCTGCCAAATGTCGCATCCACGCCTCCGCTCCAGCCTTCCAACGTGTGCCAAATCTGATGTAGGATTTACAACCATAGGTTTCCTTCAATGCCTTAAAATTGCCAGCGATCGCTTTTGCAAGAGCCAGAGACGGCGTGTGCACGTGCTGCGTGTCAGTGCCCTGGCAAGGCTGCCATCACGAGACCTTACTGTCCTCTCAGTGTTGCCAGAGTAGTTCCTGAAACCAGCAAGTTGTTTGCTCACACTCTTTCCTCTTCTATTGTAAGGCACAAGTTAATAATTAAAAAGAAAGAAATAGTTATGTGAACCAAACTGAACTCTTCTGTCCTCTTTCCTGCTGTTTCACACTGTGCTGTACCCTTAGTCTTGGCCTGTGTCCTGTCCATGATGATTCCAGTGATGGACCCCACGGACTGGGTCAGCCCAGCTTTCACAAAGGCTGTCAGACAAGAACGAACTTTTCGGCTGGGCAAACCCCAGGGAGCTGCTCCTGGCACTGGGGTACGGCTGCCAAACTGCTCCTGGGGCTGCAGGCAGGGCTGGCCCCGCTGGTGGCAGTGGGGCGCGTCTGGGCCTCACTCCCTGGTGCCCATGGCAGTGTCCTGGCCTTGCGGAAGGGTTCATGGCTGTCAAGTCAGGGAGCAAGGCCTCCAACGGCCAGGATTGTCCTTGTTTTCCCAGAAAACGAACTGAGGCTGTGATTTGCATCACAAGATAGCTGACGTGCCTCCTCCACACGCTCAGGGATTAAAAATGGCCTGTGCTTGCATCCCCAAGTGAAGGTGAAGTGATCTACACCTGGGGACAGTTAACACAAGAGCAGGGGGTGCACCCCCTCCCAAGTAAACCCAGCAGGCAGCAGTGGCCATGGAGCTGGCTTATCCTCAGAAGATGCCCACGCTCTGCCCAAAGCGTGCCTTCGGTGCAGGAGTCCCCAGGTGCCCCATGAGTGTGAGGTGACACAGTGGTGGCACATCCTCATGAGAGCAGGGATGGGGCCTTCAGCAGAGCCCTGCAGCCAGCTGCACAGGAGGGCAGGCGTCCTGCTGGTGGCCCCACCCCAGCACCGTGTCCTATGGCCTTCCCCTCCCTAACACCTCACTGCAACCTGCCCCAGTGTCCCAGGGACATGGTGTGACAGTCACCGGACTCCCCACCCTGCCTGTGGGCCCACAGCAGCGTGGCCGCTCCCCGTGACCCTTCTCCCAGCCAAAGGAGGCAAAATGCAGCGTTTCTCCCAGAGCAGGCATAGGGGGAAGATGAGGCAGATGGGACTGGGCAGCTGACATAATACATTCCGAGCCTCAAATACCCTTCAGCACAGCTTTGTTTCTGTCCCTTGAGTATAAACAGCCTCACATGTCCTTTATTCCCACTGCAAGCCTCGGTCAGGCTTCCTGCTTGCTCAGCTGGTTGGATGCTCCTAACAAAGCTGAGATTTTACTTCAGTGATAACGATGTGGAGGGGCTGCATTCATAGAGGAGAACAAAGGAGCTGGGGGAGGGTGAGGTGGTGTTTTGGAACAAGGCACAGCTCTTTGTAAGGGACCACTCCAGAGCTTTCCTGCATTTCCAGAGCTCTGAGAAGGCCGCAGAGGTTTGGTGCTGCACTAGGCTGGAACAGGGCAGTACGTCCTCCGTTATGTCCCAGTCTTTCTTACTGGGTTAAACACTGAGACTGCCAGAGGAAAGGAGTCACGCTTGAGCTGCTTAAAGATTTATACCTCTGCAGAGCTGCAAACTCTCAGACAAAAGGCAGCTGCAGACACTGACTGCACCATCAACCTGTGAAGAAGGAGGAATGACCGCTCCCTGCATTATGCTGCCTTGCCTTCATCTTTATGCTGGGGAGAACGCCAGCCCCCATGCAGGGGTGCAAGCTCCCACTGTTTTTTCCTGGATGGAGATGCTGGCCCATGCAGCTCTGCTCTGTGGCTGCCTGACTCTGCTTGTTTCATTGCCACAAGGATGAGATGGGACAGCCCACACAGCCTGGGATGGGCCTGGGTCGCATTCTGGCTGCTCCAGTGATGGAAGAGTTTTCTTCATAATCCTAGATCCAAGAGTCCTTTGGCACCACCGGAGATTCCTGCAGTAACTGTGCTGAGATGTACAGTTCCTTAAAGGCTGGGAGAGTTGCTGTACGCACCGTTTTGCTAATGACACTTGTCTGGATGCTGGGATTCATTAAGAAGTAAGCCATGAAAGAAAAAGCAGCCAAAGAAAAACCCCCAAATGTTTGCATTCCTGTCAAAGGAAAAACATCTCCATTTCCAGACTGGGGAAGAACCCTGTTATTCAGCAAGAAGGAATCAACAGGCAACTCAGAGCAAAGCCTCTTCTGGCACTGTAGGTTGGATCCATCCGGCTCTCTTCTTGCCAGCTCTTAGCAGAGAGACCTCCGCAAGGAGAAGAGCTTCATCCTCAAGCGAGTGACCCACGCTCAGCCCTAATGCCAGCTGTCAAACAGATGCACCTGAGTGATCAAATGTCCACATCAGTGGGATCTGACACTTTACAGTAAAGTTTATACTGAATAGCATGAGCAATGCAAACTCATTCATGCAACTCTTTGCAGGCATATGGGAATAAGGATCACTTGGCAAATGTAGCATAACACGCAGACAGGGCATCGCTTGGGGTGGAGTGAGAGAAACTGACCCTTGGAGTCCCAGTCCAAGTAGGATTAGGATAGAAGGGGAAAAAGAGGTGGAAAAAAACCTCTTGCCACAGCAGAATAGCCGGCAGCCCCGACACTCAGCATGCTGTAGTGCACTGCACTTCAAGGATGTGTTCCAACAGCGCTGGCCGTGAGAGGAGTCAGCTGTCAGTACAGACACTGTAATACCTATTTATCCTGTTCTGTCCCAGGGGATTCCAGCTGTGTCCACCATAACACAAAGAAGGAGAAGTCTTCATGCTAAACACAGACCTGCCCACTTAAATGGGAGGGAAATGCCCAGAAAATTTCAAAGTGCAATTCCAGAGCCCCAGGCACACAGCCATTTTCTGCTCATAGCAGGAGCAAAGCTCTTCCGGCGCTGTGAGCATCAGCTCCAAAACAGAGGCACCAGAGTCTGTTCCTGTTGCAGCAGGACCAACTCAGATCCTTCACCTTTCAGTATGGAGGTACTCAGTTCCACTCAGTAAGGGGGTCTTCATGGCAAGACCTTACACAGGGATGCATGTGTGGGATTACAACACTGTGGTGTTCATAAAAGCACTGCTGTTTCCGTGGAGCATAAGCACATTACAGCTGGCAGAAGGAAGCAGGCTGACTTATGGCACTGCCATTCTCAGAACTGCCAATTTCCAGCTCCAGGTTTTCAGGCATCAGGGCCCGTCTCCCGTTCCCGCCCTTGTGTCACAAAACCAGCTTGAGGCCCTGAAATACTAAAATCACATGCATTAAGTTCTGCTGGCTGCCTGCATCACATGGAGCACAGGAGACACAAGTTCCTGGCTCCCCGATGCCCTGAGCAGCCTCATGAATGCGCTGAAAGACGCAGCTGTTCTCTGGGATGCTGTACGTGCGCAGACCTGAGTGTGGTCTGTAAGAACAAGCTGTTTGGAGATGTCATTTGTAAAAGCTGAGGTCAGGCTGAAAAACGCAATTTGCGCTGAGACTTAGAACATGATCAAACTGAAACAATTTTCCAATAGAAATGCAAAAAAGAAAGCCTGGATACAAAACATCTCATTAGCAAAGAGGCCTTAGAGCTGTATGAAGAAAAATGCACAGCAATACTTAAAGCAAGCCAAAATATTTCAGCAAGCCAAAATATTTGTAGGCTGGATTCTTAAGGAAGCAAAGATTACGTGACCATGCTGTGACTGAATGTCATCCCCTCTGGACCCTTCTCCAGTCATTTTTTTATGCTCATCAGCTTAACTTCATCCACATTTGAGAGCTAAAGGTCTCAAAAGGTACCAAACTCCTCCAAGTTTCACACAAGCAGGCACACAGGTGAAATATGGACTAAAAAGCTGAGCTCCTCTTACTAGACATCAGAAAAAACATTCAGAGGGCAGAAGTTATGAATGCCTCAGCCCCAAAGCAAGGTTCATTGTGAGCCTATTTGCAAAAAGACAGAGCTGTAAAAGCAAAAACCCATCCCAGAACAAAACAAGCATTTTTTTTTTTTTTTTTTTAAAACACTTGTTTCTTAAACCCAGCTGAATGCTTTTGGTTGAAATTCTCCATAAACATAATTAAATCTACTTTCAGCTGGAACCACCTGTAGCACAGAACAAATTCAACCCAGATGTTTATCATTTAACAAAATTTTAAACAAGTAAAAGTAAAGTCTTCAAAAGAAAAGCATCTAGTTGCCTTGGTAATAGGTACTGTTACTGGTCCTGTTATACCCACATTAATGAAGGGGATGTCAGTAGTACCATGCTAATTGCCTGCTCTTCCATACCCAGTAGTAGCATGGAGTTTTTTTCCATTCATAGCACTCTGTGTGCTTTACAGAAGTTATTATACTAGATGGGCACAACTGAGAACTGAGGAATTCTGTTCAAGGTCATACAGCAAGTCAAGGACAGGGCTGAAAGGAGAATGCTGGTGTCCTAGCACTCAGCTTACCCACTCACACAAGCTTCCTCACAGGGAAAACCACCACCATTCCCATTCTGTAGGTCATGGCAGATAATGAATTTATGTTTTGCCAAGAGTAGGTGAAATCTTCTCCCATAGAAAGAAGTAATAGATAGCAGGTTCTTGCCAAGGGTGTTAGGCTTCTCACCCACACAATTCTTACCTTTCAGTCCCAGCTGTACACAAGAAAGGGTACACCAGTCCATCATATAACATAACATCTTCCATCATCACCACCTACAGAAAAGCATACTGCAGGCAGACAGCTCTGAACACACTGTGGTATCTTGGAATGACTGGTTGCCTCCCAGCTCCGTGTGAGAAAGGTTCCAAAGCAGCTCCCCCAGGAACATGCTATTTTCTCCATAATCTCTGCCAAATCCCCCCCACCTGCTTTTCTACTGTTAATGTTTCCCTTGGAAGAAAACAGGGATCTTAATATTTCATTTCCAAATAGATTATTTTATCAAGCAAATAGAAAATAAGCTTTTTTCCACTTAGTGAAATATTTCATTTGCAGATCGCTGTTGTTTTGACACAAATATATCATTATATTACATCAAAATCCAGTAAAGATGGTGATACAGCTTCAGCAAGAATTTTGCAGCTGCAGGGCAGCCAATCAGTATCACATTTCACCTCAGATAGTATTACCATTCATCTCTCAAAAACAATAAAATTTGAGCTGTTCAGTGATTAAACTTGCATCTATGGCAACTTTCTGAAGCCTCAGCAAATCTAAGTGTCTGTTGGCTCATTCAGCAGTGGTCTCAAAGATGACATGGGCAAAATTCAACTTACCATCACCTTGCTTCTCTTTGTGCTGAATTGGTTAGTGTTAGAAAAAGGAGGTAGAAAAACAAAGAAACACAAAAGTGATGCAAATATGCTGTTTGTAACATTCTCTCCATCTCTCAGCAAGTATCTATCACAGCAGAACAAGTATATTTTAAAGTACTTAAATATTCAGTCTGGTAGCTGGTGCCCTCTCTGTTGAACATGCAGCAAATTAGAAGGTTCATGTGGACAACTTGAACATCTTCCCTTTAAAACAAAAGACAATATACAAAAACCTCCCATGCCTCTGTCAATAGGCTCTCTCTCAACTGCTAGAGTGAATCCCCACTTGGTGTCTGGATGGAGCACAGATTTTGTAATGATACACCACATTGAAGAAAAGCAAAAAGAAAAATGCCAGGGGTGTAATTTTAATTTGCTAGCGATTGATAATACACATTAACATAAATCACTGCACATAAAGGCCTGATTGCCTGAAAAGAAATTCAACAGAATAGTATCAGACAGCTTGAAGGATTTTTCAGTGAAACTCATCAGTTGTTTCACATCTATGGAAATAAGCGTTAAAGGTTCTGCTGGCTTGTGTACCTCTATCTAGTGTTAATATATATCAAGGCTGGGTGCAATAGCAGTGTTCAGAAAACAAAGAATATTTATACTTTGCCATCACAGTGCCCCTCCCTTTTAAAGACAGCTCAGCTACACATTTCACTGGTCTCTTGAACCTTGTTACACTAAATCTAGATAAAACAAAGAAAACAGAACATAACCAGTGTGACTCAATGCTCATGACTTGATTGCAGCTTGATTTTGCACTTAGGAGAACTCCTGACACTAGGGCTCATGGTCTCCTTTTGCCGGGAGTTAGCAAATCCATAAAGCAACTCAGAATTATGCTGCAGTACAAATAGTATTTAATTAGGATCTGTCTTAGCCATGTCGTTGCTAAGTAGGTAACCAGAAAATAAAACCAGAATTATTTCATTAAGCGAGGAAACAATATAGCGTCTGTAAACTAACAAACAAGTCCAAGCACACCTTCCTCTCACTTCCAGAGCACAAAGCTGGCTCATCTCCCATGAGGGCAGAGATGCCATAGACGGTCTGTTGTTATAGAAGCTCTTCTATCATCAGAACCAAAAGTGACTGGAGGAAAGCCAAGGTTGAAAGGAGATCAACAGAAATAAAACAGCAGCAGGAGAGCTGAAAGAAGATTGGCACATTTTAAAGCAAGCAGGCTGATTATCTTTACGCAGGAAACTGCACAGCCCATGTTTCAGCCTTGGCAATTGCCAAAGGTCACCCCCGCTGCCTGCTGATGTGCCAAGCAGAACCCTGGGGGGGTGCAGCAGGAGCTGGAGAGCAGATAAAGCATCAGTGCCTTGAGGGTATGCTTTAAGGTAGAAGAAAGCAGGATGTTCAGCCATGAAAGCTAAGCTAAGAATATGCTTTCTGAAGGCAACTGAGGAAGAAAAAGGAAAAAGCAATTATTTTTTATTTATAAAAACAGAGACTGACATTCACATCAGAGCCAGTGGCAACATTGTCACCTTGAAGCTATGCAAAAGTCAGTATTATCATAGAAGGACATAAATTTGAATTAACTATCAGCTTCTATGTAGCTGGTTTAACTCTGGAAATAAGCCCTTTGGCAGGCATGAAGTTCAAGCCTGGACTAGGGGAGAACTTGCAACATAAAATGTGACTATACTGCCTTTTTTCCTTTTTTTTAAGCATAGAGCTATATATAGTGAACAAAACCATAAGTAGTGATGAAACAGGAAGAGGCAGTATTGTCAAGCCAGACACCTTGTATAAAGCCAGGATTATCAGAATGGCAGAGAAAGATGTGGTTCACAAGGGACTTGATAACAGCAACCAGAAACATGAATAAAAATAATCTAGTGTTGGCTTTGACAAAAAGACATCTGCATTAAGCAAAAAAAAAAAAAAAGTCTTGTAACTACATAGGATTATTTGTCCTATACCTGTATTGAAAAAATCATCTCAGAGATTCCATGTTACTCCAGCTAGCTCCAGTGGAGATTCTGTTATTGAACCACCTTTCACCATTAAACCTTATAATTGAAATTTGTTATTTTAACAACCCCAGAGCACATCCAGCAGTTTCAATACTAAACTGCTACAATTTTGAGGCTGAGATAAGTAGCATGGAATGGAAATGAGAGCTCAATTTAAAATTGGCTAAAATAAACTTTATTTTACTGTTACAATATATAATCTCTTATCAACACAACTCACAAAGTGTTTACAAAATAATCCCATTTTCTGCTGCATTTTAAACACTAATTTTGTACAAACTGTGAAAGTAAAGTAGGAAATTGTAGTTATAAATGTTTTTGTTTTTTTCTTTTTTTTTTTAAGAAGCATCACAAGAATTACTTCAAATAAGACTTTCTTATGTTGTCATGTTCACAGGCAAAACTGAAGGTTTATTGTAAAAACTTGAGGAAGGATTCATGAAAGCTTTCTTTAGACAAAAGATGCTGGTCTTCCTATGTTGATGCTGTAGCAGTGAATATGAACAGGGAGCAAATGCATTTGAGCTAAGTTAGGTGCTCTGAAATGCCTCACAACAGAATTTCCTCCCCTTCACTACACTGACCATCGAGGGAGCCTGGTACCTAACAGCAGCTTTCATGAATCTCCCCCACATTTATGACAGAGTGTGCAGCAAGACCATAACATACAAAGCTCTGATCCTTAATCCGGGCAAGAAACAATGGAAATCTTTAACAGAACTTGAAATATCATAGTTGTCACAAAACCTAGTATTTTAATACATTAAAATTTAAAAAAAGTTATCTATTGTCCTCTGTGAATTGGGTAGTAACAGGCACGTATTATGTTATTTAACATCCTCAAACCTGGTCTCCACTACAATGCACTAATACACATTAGAGAGTGGAAAAAGCTACGATTTTTCACTGCTGCTAGAA
This sequence comes from Anseranas semipalmata, assembly GCA_013399115.1. Lineage (NCBI taxonomy): Eukaryota > Metazoa > Chordata > Aves > Anseriformes > Anseranatidae > Anseranas > Anseranas semipalmata. The sequence continues at coordinate 208,522 of VXAA01003519.1, forward strand.
AGATGCGTGCTAAAATGAAAGAATCTGTGCTCCTGCTAGTCAAGTCATTTGACAGATTTTACATGACAGCAGAATCATGCTGACAGTGATTACTGTAAATACAGCAAGCAGGTAGAAAGAGGTGCTACTTTTTGTTTTTCCATGCATAGTTTAAACAGCTGACAGCCAGCTCATCTCCATTAAGAGTAGAGATGCACGATCCACCATTTGGTATAAGTGAAGCTACCAGCAAATTTATCTCCAGTGCAAACAAAAATGTCTTTCTTCAAGAAAAACAACTAAATTTAATGCTACTTCTGGAAAAAATGCGCTATATCATTTTTTACCTATTTTGATCTGCATTTCAAGAGTTCCCTTCTTCTCCCCAAATCACATCTGAAGACAAATGATCACCATACACTTTTTTCCACCAAATGACTGTCTCCTCCCCAGAACACATTATACTGCCCACTGAAGATCATCCCTGAGAGCACCGTTCTAGCTAGACACTTAGGAAATAAGCAAAATCCCATAGCTTAGAGGAAAAAGGCTGTTCACCCTGTGAGATCTTGTGGTTTTAGGAAGTATTTAAAGAAATGCAGCAACTCTGAGCATTTAAAGTCCCTGAGCTGAGTGAAATTTTAAGACAGTCATTTGTAACAAAGCATAGCAACATCTATAGCTGTACTTACAGAAGCTTTTTTTTTTTTTTTATATACAGTGGTCAAGTCAGATGTTAAATTGCAAGCATACAGCAGTTAGCAGTGGTTTCTTTTACTTGCTTCCTGTCACAGAAAATACGATGGCCTTCTTTGGTGAGAAACAGCAGTGAAGAAGCTTGATGACTTTGGATTCTTTCACCTTCTGATATATTAGCAATCTAAGTTATGGTTAGCGGAGATACCACAAGGCCATAGTGCAGTACAAGTAAACCATCCTAGAGAGAAGAGGGAGAAACTGTATTATTATATTACTTCACCTCCTCCATGAGGCATTTCCATCACTGCCTTGCATGACAATCACTGTGTGGCAGAACCTCAGCTTCAATCTCATTCATTTCATAGCATTCCCCTTCTGTACGAGGAGTGCACATTTTTGAAGTGTTATAATGGAATTGTCTCATCTTCATATAATAGGCTCCATTTACAACTTACATTGCTTTCCACATGTTACTGCAAGGCGGAATAAATCACTTAAATAGCTCTAGAAGGAGCTGCCAAAATCTGGTCATTAATTCTGGACACCAAAAGTCAAACAGACACAGGAAGGGAATGCAGGAAAAGATGGAGGAAACATTGTTGCCCAAGCACGGAACTCCAATCCCAACTTCTAACATTAATTTCAGTAAGTTCACTGGTGGCTCTGGCTTACTTTTTTTTGTGGCTCTATTACCTTTGACAACTGGGATAACTAAGATAGAAAGACAACATAAAAGATCACATCAAAAGTAATTTTTTTTTTTTTTTTAAATACAAAAGCATTATATGTTTACATCTCTACAAGTTAGCCAGAGTCCGGAATATGACAATTATATCGAATGTGTTACTGACATCATTTTTTCCTTATTGCAGGAATAGTTAGAGAAACTCATGCTGCCAGCTTACCATTTTTTCCTAATTCTGGGTGCATAGCTAAACATTTTTTAAATCCCTGTGCTTCTACTGAAGTTAATAAAAGAAACTTTCACCTGCGAGATGGGACACTTCCTGACTCATTACAATCTTACTTATGTCATTTAATTCACACACAGCTGGTGAAAGGTCTAGCAGTTAGTTTGCTTCCACCTCTGAAACCTGCTCCCACTACCGATCCCCTGGGAATCTGACTCGTTGCATTAGACCTATTTATATGGACAGGCTTTAATAAACGTTTTCTTTTCAAGAGAGAAATGCACTAATGACAGCTGACATGTTAGAATTTCTACCATATTTTGTTTTTGATGTTTTTATCCATTAACATCAGGACCTGACATATGTTCCATGGAAGTTACACAGTTCTGTGTGAAGGGGCACATTTAAAAAAAAACAAAAACTTTAAAGATTTATTTAGTTATAATTAATAATTTAAAATTAAAAATTAATTACAAGAAATAGTACCAAGACCGTCCCCACTTTACAGGTTCTGTAGTATAATACAGTAATGGTAGAAAGTACTGTATTAGTCTAATCAGTGTTTTGGAGGAATATATATATATATATTTATTTACTTATTCTCTATGTAAAAATGTTTTTGACTGGTTGGTAGCCTCAACTAGTTAAAAATTTCCGAGCCACTCTGCATTAGAGGAAACCTAAGATTAAGAAACTGATCTCAAAAAGACTCAGGGGAACAGAATGTGCTTTTCCATACCTCCATGACATGCTCTTTTTCTTCCCTTGAGAATTATTCTCAGACAGTGCCTACGAACACCTTTACGTTCAGTCTGAAAGATGGCCTCTTTTACAAAGTCGCTTTGTTTTGCCTCCAGAGCCACAAAGCTCTTTCAGCAGGAAAAAAAAAAAAATACTGCTGGGTATAACTGTTTAATGCTGTCTTCTACCATTAGTTTATTTAGCTCTGGCAGCTAAATGGTGCCACTGCAAACCAAAGCTACCACTGGGGAGGTGTGGGGGGGAGGAGGGGAGGAAAATTGCAGTGCATTATCTTCAGGTGGGGAAAAGTGGAAGAGCTATTGCAGTTTTCAAACATGATGGCAAAGAAAAAACAAAAACCAGAGATTCATAACAAAGGAGAACAGATCTGCAGCAGCAATAGCTTTGATGAATTTAGCCAGCATGCTCATTTAATAAGATCTGAATCTCCTTGCTACAGATTTTGCCATTTACATAAAGAGGATGTCAATATTCTAAGTCAGGAAGAGGGCACTAAAAAGAAACCTTTTTTTTTTTTTTTTTTTAAACATATAAGGTCCTAAGAATGGCCATACCAGGGCAAATCAAAGCTCCATAGTGAAAGCCTAAATAAACATATATGAAAAGGGCAAGCACGCTACCTCCCTAAATTCTGTTTTTAAAGCCTTTCTCGGGATATTCTTGGACCCTAAGTCAGCTTTGTATCAAGTGTCTTCTGATGACTTTTCTTCCATGAACTTGCTCAGTCACTTCTAATCCACAAACTTCTGGCATCTACAAGTCAAATCCAAGGGAAATAAAATCCAGCACTTTGTTCTGATCTTCAGTCTTGATCACATGACTGATATGACTGTGTCCAATGCTGCAAAGGGATTAAAATGCAGGCACTGAGAAAAGTGGATCAAAGTATTCTTTTATATGAACTGTCAAAAACAACCAGAGGGGTCATCTTGAAAAAATGGACAGCACATTAAAATACCTATAGGAAGAGACCAAGTTCTGGCTACAGTGAATATGCATGTTCTCTAACTATGACAGGTGATACAAACAGCTTCGGAGCAATAGCAAACATGCCCTGTGATGTAGCCATTTCACTTTCTTGTAAACGATGCTTACGATGACAAGAGGGTCTAGTGCAGGGTAGATGCCAACCAACCTTAACAGACAAGAACACAAAAAAACTATTTCACTGCTGTTTTAATAGTGCTGGTTCACGTACTTTCCTTCATCTTCCCATCCTGTTAACAAATTGAAATCCATTGCTAACTCCTAAATGGATACAGGAGGAAGCAGGAGCTCTTATGAACTCATTTACTCAATGTCTAACAAAGTTGGATGACTGTGTTGCAATGTGGAGATAGGATGCTGCTTATCACTTCTTGTTAGGTAGAACGAGTACTTCAAAGTTACTTAACCTCTTGGCACACAGCGTGTTGTTACACCTTCACAAAGGTATATCTATACTCCTTGTGCCTGATGGCTACTTCAATAGAGAAAATAAAACACATTCAAACTTCCTCTTTTGGAGTACTGTGATCAAAACAGTTTTCCTCTATGGAAAAGTTGCTTAATGAAATGTTTACAAAAGAGTGCTACAGTTCAAATTCAACGATGTATTCTTTGATTAATGAGTTTTTAAACGGTCCTATATGACAATAGGACATTTAAAGAAGTTAGCTATCTACACAGGAAATATCCTTCTTAAACCAAAGGCCAAGCCCAACACAATTACTTCTGTACAAAGAAACTGATACTTAATCCTGTACTCGTATTGCTTACTCTAACTGTTCACTTTTTAGATATTGTACATTTCTATGCCTGTTAAGCTACGTTCTCTAGATACTATTCTGAAAAGGAAATCCAAATAGAGAATGAGATCTCACTGCTTACTACTGATCTCAAATCAGGACAACTCATACATGCCCAAAGAAAAGCAAAATGAAGTACAGACCCTCCCTACAGCAACCCCCAGCCCCATGTTTTTTTGCCACACATTTGTGAACCTGACCTAAATTGGAAAGGATCCCACCTGTTAAACCCAAATATAAACTTTAAAGTGGAGCTGCACTGACAGAAACATCATAGCATATGCACTTTTTGATGTTATAAGAGCAGCAGTGACAAGAAGTGCTCCACTTTCCAAATTCAAAGAGTAAAACTACACGTGTGCTAGAGGGTCACACTAAATCAGATCACAGCTCTTACTGCTGAGCTCAGTAGACACTAAAAAAATACAATGAGATTAGGTTACAAAAAGGTGAGAGTTACAAAGAGAGCAGTATAATCTGCACAACCTCTGTGCCATGGGCCAGGGACATAAAAGATGCTACTCTCTTTAGCTTTTCCCATGTGTGAGGTCATTATATCCATCAGTGATGCAGAGCTTTGAGAAGGACGGTTTCACATTGAAGAAAATAACCAGCAGCTTGGATCACGTTGCATTTGTGCAGCAGAGGGGAGGAAGGTAATGCAGGGAAGAAACTATATGCCCATTTAATTAATAAAAAGCTTCCTTCCTCAGCTACTTGATCAAACTCTTAATCACAGGCAGATCTCAATGCTTGGTAGCAAAATTGAGCCTTTTAAAAATTTCTGTCAGTCTTTGATCTTTCCTTGCAGTAAATTCCAGAAATTTTACATTGCTTAATTTTTAAAACAAAGTTTTTTTATATTAATTCTGTGCAGTGACATTAATATTTTTCTTCCTTGAGTTAAAAATCACATTTTAAGCTAATTAGAAAGGTTCAACCAACCACCCAATTTTATAAACTTTAAAGTGTCTGGAGATCTACCAGGCTGTAACAGAAATTTGTTGTAAAACTGTACTTGCTGCACATAAGTGCACTTAACATGATTAAGAACAAGTGTGTGAAGTAAAACAAGATTTTTTCTTTTTTTTTTTTAAAGCTTTCTATCAGCTACTCAAAAATTAACACGTTAATTGTTTACATTCAACCACTAAAATTAGTTGCCTATTTACTCCAATTACAGTAATACAAAAGTTCCTATGGGGCCAGTATTAGGAATATTTATTTTACCGTGAGATAACACTTAATCTTCCAACATTTGTTGGATAGGCACATAGTTATTCAGAACAGAAAATCCCACTAGCTTGCACCTACAGGATGCTTTAACTTACTCCTGCTCTGAGGCAGCATTACACATTCTTACTCAGTACAGAAAAAAATCCCAAACCCATAATCAAAACACAAAACAACTGTAAGCATTTAATAACTATTTAGGAGGAGTAAAAGCCCCTAAAACATTAGTAATTATGGTCCAGAAAAATAAATCACAAACGATGTATGTTATGCTGCAATGAATTCTGAGAAACTCTTCCAATGTAAATGCTGCCAAAGAATGCACACTCAAATTTATGCCTTTGGCAAAGTGAAACTTATCTGCCTTTGTGAATTCACTTTTCCTCAGCAAAAAGAGTAACTGCTGACATGAATAAACTTGCAAGTGAAAAAAAAAGCAACTCACAACAGTTATTTCTCTCCTCTAATAGTGACTGTACTAGCAAATCAAAAACAATGCTTATTCCTTTAAATAACAATATTTCATAAGTAGCTACAGAAGCTATTTTCTTAGCATGAGTAATCTACAATGAACATCAGAATATGGTAAATGACAATGGCAGTTTTGAAAAGCATTTCTGCATCCTAGTGAGAGCTGTTAGGAGCATTCCAGCAACACTGGTTTGTTGAAGCTGGAAGGTTATGATGACAAAAGATGTCCTTGGAGCTTAATGCAAAAGTCTATCAAATGTTCCTGTGTAGATGTAGTCTCACTGGGCCAAGAAGACCATGCCCCTCAATGAATTTTAGGTCTTGGTGAAAAAAGAAAAAACATTTATAATTTTTTAGACTTGACCTATCCACTATTAATTTTTTCTGAATAATTATCTAAAAACATTTCCCAAGATATTTTAATCCTAGAAATACATTCTTTTGATTCTAACACATACAAAATGAGAACATAAAACATGAAAAGATGCCAGAATTATTTCAATATCGAAAAAGAAGGAACTGTGATTTATTTGCAATATTCCTACTCTAACTATCTGGCATCCTAAGAAGCTTTGCAACAAAATGAAGAAAAGCTAAGGATGAATCTGATCTTCCACGTCATGGCAAAAGTGAATATGAAGCCACAGAACTTTACAAAAAGCAAAAGATCTTTTTTCTGTTTGTTTGCCCAACAGAGCAGGCTTGCTATACATCACAAGCATACTGATTTTATAATAATGAGATTTGGTACATCCTTGCAGAAATATCCTGAGACAACTGTTCTCTTTGTGGAGCTGGTACTTAGCCACTAACCATTAATCAGGCAGACCCAATTCCAACAAGAAATAAAAGACACTAAACTTCAATCAGGTAGATCCATTTCTGACAAGAAATGAAACCAAAGCAGTTCTCCCGAAAGTCCTTCCCCAAGAGCATTTTTCACACATGAAAAGATTTTGTGTGAAGATGAAGTCTAAAAACATGTACATTTAGCTATAACCTTGGACAGAGAAATAAATCATTCCCCTGCTATTTACTGAAGCTTTTAGTAGAGAGCACTTCCATCGCTATTTGTGTTGACTGCTGCGTGTACTTACCATAAACTCATTATATCAGATTCAAGTTTGTTACTAGTGGCTTCTTCCTCCGAATTTCTATACCCTGCTCCCTGATTCGGGTTAGATTACGTTTTCAATTTTTCTTCATATTATTATATGAACAACCAAGACATCAAGTTTGACACCTACTTCCTTTGACTGCAGAAGCCAAGGTACACACCGCAAGCTTTAAAGATTTTCATTGTCTGCCAACACTGTAGCATGAGCCATGTGCATCTGTCCCAGCTGTGGAATCCTCTTAGTCAAATCAGGTACAGGAGATGTATTGCCCAGGATACCTTGAAAGCATCTTTCCACCTCTTGCCCCTGACACAAAACTGCTCTTGTAGCATGAAAGAGCTCAGCATGAAATTTAAATGTATTGGATTGTGTGCGCACACTGAAAAGTCCCGAGAACTCAATTTGCTACTTCAGCTTCTCTGCTATCTGCTTAGGTTGCTTTCCAAATACGATACCAACCTAAATCCTATTTGTTCCCCCTATAGTAGATTAGCCATTAGCATTATTTCAATTGCCAGGTTTTGATTAATATACTATTTACCATACTATTCAACATGGCTTTAGCTCTGTATCCTACTAAGCACTGGGCAGATTACTTCATTGTTTTTGTTGTACTTCTAAAATGGTGTGACCCTTCTCATCATAAAGATGCTTGAAAAGATTCACAAGGAAATAAAAAGTGTTTTCTTATTTGCAGAGCCAGCAGCATTTAACACAGTAAGTTATCAACAAAAAAATAGTTGGCTATTCTCAAGCTGTGATCAGGACCTGTATAATAAGCATCAAGCATATTAATTGCACTCATTACTCTGCATCTTTGGTTTGTGCTTTTATGAGCAAATTTATTCCCTTCACACAGACAGAAGGTTAGCCTTATTCAGGATGCTTCAGTCCTCTGACTTCTTGCAGAGATGCAATCACCAGGGAGAAAGACAAGAAATGTTAATTGAAAGAAAGGCTAGTATAATTTATCATTGGTAAGATAGCAGCTTGTTTCAGAACAGAAAAACTCTAGAACATCATCAAACCATCAAGAACACTCTTAGTACATGGTATACATCTCAACTTCATCTACAATATAAAGAACATTTTGCATAAGCTGAAAAGATTTTCTAAGTGACTTCTTCAGACAAGTTGGCATTACCTGATAGCTTACGAAATATTCTAATTTAAACCAGAAAACTTAGCACAAAGCCCCAGCTGCCACACATACCTGTACTGCACTCTCTCCTATAACTTGTCGGATTTCCCTCAGTGTCTGGTAGTGTTCTAGCAGGTGATCACCACATATTATGTCTACCTGTGAAAGAACACAAAAACAGTCAAGTTCAACCTACCCTTGGACTAGCAAAACAGTATCTAAGCCCTTTAAATTTGATATTTCATAAAGTAAATCCAACATTGTTTAGATGAATTGAATTCTAGCGTGTTTGACACTTACAGGCATCTTTACCCTTGCTGTCCAAATGCATTTAGCATGCACAGCACTAATGCTCTGCCCTAATGCTCCCCTTTCACCCCCCCCAAGTTGGGGTTCACTTCTGGATCGGAGGAAACAGTTTGGTTCACTCCCAGTTAGGCATGCCCACTAAAAAAAACATTTAGGAATAGCTGCGATGGATTCAATGGGAATTCAGATCACATATTAAAATGATCCCACAAACATCCAGAGTCATTCATCAGCTGCAAAAAAGGGCAAGTTGTCAGTGCTACTGGCAAGAAATGAGCCAATGCTACCCTCACTCTTAATCCCAAGTGAGAAAATGTATAAAGAAGTCTGGTTAATAAGACTGCTTGGAAGAAGGGTTTGAATAGAAAAGAACAAGCTCACTGTATGCCACAGTCAGCAAGTACTCTTCATGCAGACCTTCTTCAAAATGCAATCAATACTTCTGCGATGCAAGTGAAGGGCACACTCAGCAATTCTAAGTAATGTCCTCTACTGCAGCTAAACTATGTCAATGATGTCTGCAATTCCAGAGGAGGCACTTTTGTTAAGTAACTGCCCACAAAAACTGTCACTTTGGGAAAAAATAGATTCAGAATGAGATATTCTGAACTCCTTGCCTTGACTATTATAAAAAATAAGCTTCTTTATTAGAGCAGCTAACACAGCACTGCCTCTCTCACAACTGCAGCTTAGTTAGATTCTCCTTATCAGCAATTCCTAGATATGTAAACCAGAAGGCCCTCCTCTGAATTACAATAACCAAACCTCAAAATTAAGAGCATTGACAGCATCCTGTTCCACAGCCTTCAGTGAGGAGCAAGTTTATGCTTTGCCACTGTGCTAGTCAGGAAGCATACTGCAATACCATTACATGTTCTCTTATGTGGTTTCTCTCATATAGTCTTCCACTATAGGATGCACTTTGTGCTTCAGTGCCATTTGTCTGTATTTATACTCTTCTGCATGCTGACCCACTATCTCTCTCCTGCTCTCCATGAAAAGATTTAGAAAGATTTATGTCTCACGCTGGCTGACTGTATTGTTCTGAGAAACAGGAACACAAGAATTCTAATCCTTAGAGACTCAGAACAGGCTTATTTACTTCATCCGTATAGTGTGGGAACAATTGGAATACTCTATTCATAGACTGAATCTTAAATAATGGTTCCAAAATGTGCAGAAGATGTAAACTGCGTAGTATTAGTGCTGCTTTTAGCTTCTAGGAGGAAACAGCAAGTAGAAATTAATCTGGACATAAACATTAACAATTGATTAGATATTGATCCATATACACACACACATTTGAGGTATTTAACAAACACACATTTTTCTTTTTGAAAGATGGTTACAGTTATTTCTCCTGTTTCCCTTGCATTCTAGCCTCTACAGTTATTACTCTAGGAAGACAGACATGTCTGCTTTGCTTTCCAGTGACATGAGTTCAATTACTTCTGCTTTATAAGCTTACTTTTATAATTTTCATAACATAAAGTACTGAAAACTCAATCTTGCTCTCAGTGATATATATATATATATATATACACACACACACACTCACACTAGACATTTCCTGTAAAAAATAGAAAATAATAATCTATTTGCCCAATATACAATGTAAATACAGTGGCAACTGCTGACAAGCTTTCAAAACAAATGAGAATTCTTGTTTCAAAATATTCCACTGTTGATCCTCCTGCTGCTTCAGTTTCAAATGGCAGTCATTAAAGATCCAGTGTCTTCTAATAAATTAAGAATTTTTTTCACATTCACCTCCTCATAGTGCTCTGAATGCCAAGTGCCTAATCCTCTTATTCTAGCAACCAAAGCCAGAATTCTGGTAGCTAATTGTTATGCTAGGATTCATTCTGTAAGGACAAAAAAATAAAATATACAGTGAAAAAAAAATCCTAGTTCAGCATGGAAATCAGTTGCAAAATATATGTCTCAGAAGAATCCTTGTGCCTTAAAAAAAATTAATATATTCTGTTACGAAAGACACACCAGCAACAGAAGTGGTATAAATCTGCTACAGTCTCAACTAGCTAGTAAAATTGAAGCCAACTAGTAGTACTGACAACTAGTGAGACAGCAGTAAATACAGCTTCACCTTTTGTTGAAAGGAAAAATGAAGGTGTAGCTGCTTAATAACTCAGTTACAACTTTTAAAATCCTTATTAAAATGAAGTAGCCTTTCCATTATGGCATTTATTTTCATTAGGTGACATGTTTACTGCACGTAAGAGCTATTTCTCTAAATAACATGATAACAGGCAACTAGAAGTTAATACTCACCAAGAAAGATGAAGTTACAATGGAAAGCTGTCATATAAGGGACATCCCTCATAAAATTAATCCCAAGGGGAAATTTGGCCTAGAAAGCATTAGGTCTCAATCAATAGTTTCTATGCCAACCAATATTATCCAGGGAAGGACAAAGAAAACAGTTTTGGAGGTCATCATAAGTATCTAGGCTAGTTATTCAAAAGCTGGCAAAGCTTTTCATTTCCCTTAGCTGAGATTTTCAAAAGGTACCAGAAATATCTGTTTCATGGTCTGAGACTAGCATGAAGAGACTGCATCAGCAGTGACGTTGTATGAGCACAGCCCTTCTTCTAACCTCTCCCCATAGGCTGCAGTTTACATACACACTTGCAGGAATGCACATCTGATTATAGGACATTTCTATTCCATGAAATACATTGTGTTCAGACCAGATGAGCTGCAAGCCTCTCAGTCTCTCTTGACCTTACAGAATAAATGTCAAGGAGGTATAATGCTGCTGCAGGATGACCTCAAAATATATAATGCATTAAAGAAAACTTCTCATTTTCTCCCCACTCTTCAGCAAAGCACAAACTATATAGATGTACATCAGATGTTAAAGCCAAGCGTTTAATGGATTCCAAAAAACATTGCCTGTACTTAGCTCAAATGAAATGTAATCTACTTAGCTATTACTAGCTATTTCAATTGCTCAAAACTGTATTTTCACAAAAAAAATTCCAGTAAGAATATTCAAGAGAGAATTTGTAACTGGAAATACATATGTAAAAGTAATCGCTGTCCAAAGCATAGCGATCAAAGCGAAGAACCAATAAGAGTAAACTGCAGTCTGTCAGCTCTAGTGACAGACAAGAAATAAATGAAGTCTTAACCTTTTAGATAAACTAAGGAATTTGAATCATATTTGCAAACTCAAATACAAAAAGTCAGCAAATTTGAGGCTTCAAGGCTCCAGACTAGAAAAAAAGACAGCAGGTTCAAAACTGCTTCAGACTTTTAAGTACTGTCACATGAGTCAAATGGCTTATTTCACATTTGATGCACCCAACTTGTTCAGGCCAATGAAGAAGGGCAAATACTAGGTAATATTCCACACAAACAAGTCAAGTCAAATGGACCCAAGTACAGTTCAGGAGAACAGGTAACATTTCCTATCACTCAGTCACTGTATTGGCCATAACAAGGAACAAGTAAAACATTTTCAAATAATAATACTTTTGCAAATTGTTGAACTAAGCTGACACTCAGTAGGAGCTGACTACATTCACAAAATCACAGCTACTTACTACAAGGTTCAACAATGAAACCAAGGATGTAATCAATATACTGAGGAGAAAAAAGAGGAAGGATATGGGAGGGTGGGAGTTATGCACATGCAGTGTATTTTGGCTCAACAGTGCCCAAAACATGTTTCAGAAAAATAAGTTTCCTAGCTTCCTGACAGAAATCTAGTTCTTGGGACTCTAGGCCCAAGTCAAGCGCACCAAGCTCATGACATTTTTCTTTCTTCCTTTTTTTTTTTTTTTTAAATAATAAAAGACAATTTTAGGTAATGAAGAACTATGGAGAGTTAAAAATCAAAGACTAAAGAAACAATACTAAAAAAAGCATGCTGTCCTAAGTATCTATTTCTTCTTTAACATACAATGGGAAGCCTAGAGAAATTGAACACTGCAGTCCTCAAATGTCTTCTAAATTTCTGCATCCTGTCTGGTAAAGTCCAAGCAGAAAGTAACTAACGGGGAAAAAAATTCTCAAGTTCTCTCTATTAGACGATCTCAAGATCACAAAATCTGAAAGACATCCAGAACACAGGTCTAGCTTGATTTTGAAAGATAGGTAACTGTAGTTTAAATTATGGACGTTCAGTGTTTCTGAGAACAGATTCTGATGTACTACTTAAGAAAACCCAAACAAAACAATCCCTTCCCCTCACATAAACAGCTCCTCCTCAATGCAATAGGTTTCTCTAGCCTCATTTTGAGGATACCTTCATTTGTTTAGGATATCAAGTCACCACCATCAGAAACAGAAAGCTACACAGACTCTCACTAGCAGAAACCAGCAAATGAAAATACTTCCTCAGAATGATGAATAACTTACATCCAATTTGCTCTGTCACCACTGAAAAGATAAGAGGCATGAATAAAGACGTGTTACTGAGGCACATGGTCATGCTGTATTGCCTCAGGCAGTTACTGCTGTATGAAAACACAGCCTTAACTCCAAAGCCAGCACTTAACTTCTGCCATTTGCCTATTCACATAAATATCAGGTAGATTTTCCAGTTACTGGCAGTTTCAAGAATCATTTACACATTACAGAACTCCTGCAAGCTTCGCAGCTGAACAGCTGCTGAAATAGATCGAAGAGTTGAAAATGGTTTTTGACATGGTTTTGACACCCATCAAAATGGATGAGAAATGTGAAGTTAAAATCTTTTGTACCATGTTCTGCTCCTCTGAATTCTTATTTGGAGGCATGTGCCTACATTGGTATTCATACCTTTCATTCTAACATGCCCATCTACAACATCAACCTTTCTTACCCCTTGTTTGCTTCCTTCAACATTCAGTTCAAGTTTACTGTTATTCAGCTCCTCCCTCAGTGTCTGCCTTTGTATCCTCCCACACTCATACACTTCCCTGTCTACATACTCAATCTTATCTTTGAAACAGCAGTATTTTTTGGTTTTGAGTTTCATCTGCTGAAATCTTAAATGGCACTTTAGAAACTCTACAAAATAATAAAGTAATATAACGAGAATTTAAACACATTGCAAATTAGTTGGGAGAGCTGTTCCTTGAGGATCGCAACATTTCAACAGCATACTTTATTGAAAAACCCTAATGTTACTTCTACACTCCAATGAACAACAGAAGCACAGGCATTACATTAATCACAGTGAATTAATATGTGCCACTACAAGTGGCATACCTGACAAGCAGGGTCCAGATCCATTTTTCTTCTGAGGAATTTCTCCACATGTCCAATTGTTGCCTCCCCTGAAACACGCACAAACTTCTTTTCCAAAGGCTGTAAAGAACAAATGCAAGATCTTAAGACCCTGTACGTTTTCAGCCATCATCCCTGGCAAACTCCAAACCTGACTGAAGGCCCACTAACAGCGGAGACAGCTTAAGTTTTGGACTTTTCTTTGATATATTTCCAGATTACCTCAAAGGAAGGGACTAAATATGTATTAACAGACTTCATGTTCAAACTTCCTGCTCTTTTAAACAACAGAAATAACCACCTATTGACTTCAGTCCTATTTCACTATTGAAGTACAGGAGAATGAGATTTACTATTAATTCTGCATAGAAATTGGTATCACACAGCCTTTTAAGAACTTTTCCCCCCAACCCCCCTCCACTCCCCAAAAGCATTTACTCAGAAGCATAAGAGATTTCCTGAAATTTGCTTCTTTTCCCCAAATCAGGCTTGTGCATCACACATGAATTCAAACAGGTAAACCATATCATTTTGTAATACAAGGAACTCAAGTACCTTAGCATGCTAGAATTATGTCTTGGGCTGGAATCAACAATCCATGAAATTCTAGAATCAATTAAAATATACTACTATGCAGAACACAAGGGCAAGACTGGTCTGAAATCTTTTTGCATAATTTCTAAGTACTTTTATAGCAAGGACTGCAACAAGATGACATTTATTATGTCAGCCTCAAAAATTTTAATGGGTTTCTTTTCTGTGGATAAAATTTTAAACAGCTGACTGGTGATATGGGCAGCTAAGCTAATAGGCACAAAGGCAGACCAGACGACTGCATTCAGTGTGATAAATGGATTCCCTTTTGTGTCAATTAATTGGATTTTTATGTTAACTTCTGAACAGCTGTGATTTACTACACAGGTTCATCATTCTTTCCATTTGAGAAAAAGGTTGGGGGGGATGTCAATTCTATCACGAATTAAAATATGTATTTGAAAGAAGGGTCAGAGAAGGTCAAAGACTACCCTTGAATTAAATCATGAATTAAAATATGTATACATGATAACTGTGGTTTTGGAACAATAGTTTGATTTATTCACGTATAAGAGCTAGAAATGACAGTCAGATCTCATCTAGGAACCTAGGCTGATGCAAGCTTGATGATGCTGGGTTTATGCTTGCTGCATATATAAATCATGGTTTATGGCCAAGAGCCTTATAACCTGTTCTCTCCCCCCTCCACCCCCTCCCAAAAGAAGAAAAAATAAACCCTTTATATATGAAGTTCAATGTCCAGTTCAGAAAAATAAGGCAGATAAGTAATTAAGGAAAGAACAATGCTAGAAAGTGATCAGTGTATGTTTTGTGAGAAATGTATAAGAATGAGGGATTTGGAAGGCTGAGGAATAAATCTCTTGATCATAAAATAGAAAAAAAGCGTGAAAATACAGACAAAATGTAGGGAAAAAATACACTGAAGCAGGGAGTTAATATGCAACAAAGAATTTGAAAATGCTGTATAATAAATATTAGTTAAAAGATGTAGTATTTCTTAAAAAACATACAGAAATCTAAATATGCACATATGCGGAATGGCACTTTAGTCTATGGATGGTAGGATTATAAGCAGTACAGAACTATTCACTGTGAGGAAAGGTGGGCAGCCTTCCACCTTCAACATCTTCAGAACATTAGAGTTAAAGCAAGTGGGAAATAGGTTATTTATGGCTTAAAAGGGAAAGACACAAAATCCTTTTTTCTCAGTCACAAACACTCCTTAATGATGTTAGAGCAAAGTATTTTTTAAAAGGCAAAACTATTCCCACTGGAATGGCATAAAAGAGCCTAAAAGAACATCAGACATAATAAATGTCAGACACAAACATTAATATTAGAAAACATAAGTTAATAAAATGGTTGAACCATTCAGTCATTCTTGTTGGACGCAAAATGAACAGGACAAAAACCAAACCAGAAAGAAGGACAAATAAGAGACAGGAAAGATGGCAGGTGATAAAAAGGAAAGAAGACAAAAACAAATAAACAACAGTGTGACAGGTAAGGGGGAAAAAAGAATAACAAAATGCTGTGTGGGCAGGGGGCATAACAAGTGAAGAAAATTATCTAGGTACATTTTTGGGAACATTGCTCCCCTTCTAGAGATTAATTTCTATTTATGAAACTGAACTTACATTCCAACACTTTGTGAATATTCAATATTATTCAATATTATTTCTTTATCTGAGAGTTTGAAATTGCTTGCTAAGCTCTGCCATAACAAATGTGATTAGTATTAAAAAGGACAGGAGTAACTGCAGTCATATCCAACAGTTCAGATTTGTGCCTGAAAATACACTGATTAAAAATCAACTCAGCTGAAAACAAAGGAAATGGGTTAAAAAAATGGAACTAGGACAATCCACATTTCAGTTAGTAACACACTTTTTGATCAAATTCTTCAATAGTAAAATTGGAGTTTTGCGGCTAACAATACCAGTAAAATGTCTCATATTCTGCACCATTCCATCTTCTGATTTCGACAATTGCAACACAATGGAAGATAAAATGCAACATATACTTTATAATTTTTATTTATATCTTCTTCTTGCCCCTGAATAGAGTCTTGTTTTCTAAATGTCTAGCCAAAATAGCTGAATTACATATTCTGCACATCTCTAATTACAGCCTATGAAATAATTAAGGCAGTACACTACGTGCAGTTCATCTACATTTTTTTTTTTTAAACCAATTCAGCTCAGTAAGATGATCTATACTGGAAGAGACATTCTTCAGTGAGGATTGGGAATGCTATTTCTTGTTTAGCAGAATAGCCACTGTTCAGACAACTGATTTTGTTAGTGAAGGGACGTACAGAAGAATAAATTTGCTGCAGGCTAAGTAAGTGCATCATACTGTCCAGAAAATTTGCATAGTTTTTTTGTTGTAATTTCAAGCATGTAGCAATTTAGATCGTTCTTATGCCTTGGGTTACACTTCCTCTGAATAACGCTGGCAAGCTTTTCACTGCAATTAGACAATCTTTTTCAAAAACAGTTTTTTTAGAGAATGATTACACTTGTTTAGGATTCCAAGAAAAGCCATACTAATGCACCTTTTGGAGGGAGATGCAAGAATAACCTAGAATCACCCCCGTGAAGTTTCATCAACATCATTCCCATTCTCCCAACAAAATTTTAATTTCCTAGCCTTGGAAGCATTCTCCGCCTAATCTGTGATGCTATACAATGATACGTTTGAATGTACACTGTAATGCAGTATTATTATTACTATTTTTTCTCTTACTATGCTGGTTAAAGTTCAGACTGCATTCAGTGTAAGAAAAACAAAGAAACTAAATTAAATACATTCAGATTATACATATTTCTGAAGTAAATCATAAGAGAAAAATTCAAATCACATCTGCACCTTAAAATTCCCTGTGCCTTCGTTAGCTCTGAAAAACAAGAGAAGAGTAAACACAATCAATATTGCTAAGGTTAACAGTTAGTAACACCCTCAAGCTCTTTATTATAATAATGACTTGTTGATTTAATAGTCTGACCTATCAAGCTTATTTTTGAATCAGACTCTTCCTTTCATTAAACTCTAATATATGAAACAATATTAGATTGAAGTTATATATCTTTTTCTGAGCCTTTATTTGGTTCCCCATTTCTTTTTTGTGAATTCAACTACTTATGACTTTAAAGTTTGCCCACATGAAATGGAAAAACAAAACCCAACACATCCTAAAGCCATATTTTACATACAATAACATTAGTTTTCATAGGGATAGGTTGTAATATCAATGCTGTTTAAACATCCATACTTCATTATCCTTGATATTTGGAACTTTAGTAGACAGTACCTAGAAGTTGCTGACAGAGCATGCCCAACCACTAAAGAGGCTTTCTGGGCCAGTTGTTGGCCTTCCAGACTATTTATAATCACAGGATTAATGGTAATGTTATCTAGGAACTCAGAAAAGCAGTAGATACTTCTCTGGAAGGTGAAACATACACAAAGTTGGCAAGTGACCAAATTCCCAGCTGGCTTCAACAGAGGTTCATTGATTTGCACAGTCTGAGCATATGACTCAGTTATCTATACTCCACAACCCCATTCTGTAGGGCAAGGTATGAATTTCCCAATGAATTAAGCCTGGTTCATGACATTTCACTACTCCTGAATTACTTTAGCAAAGGTGTATGTATGACAAGGTTAAAATGCGGTATTTCACTCCACTGGAGAAGGCAAAAATTAATTATCACCATAAATTGACTATATTTCTACTGACCATTTGATTTAGCAAACAAGTATATTTGTAATGCTTGCACAGACCACACAACAGATAGTGCAGCACTTCAAATTACTGTAATTAGATATCTCCTCCTCTAAATATGTACCAACCATCAGACAGACTTAAACACTATCATCAATTTCTGCCACAGAAGTCAAATTTAAAGTTACTAAGAAGCAAACATACGAGCTTTTCCACTCCTGCTGTCATTTTCTTTGATATAGTTCCACTGCCACAAGAGACTACTTAATATACTCTAAAGACACAACGTAGGCAATTTAAAACTTTCAAAGAAAAAATTTATGCTGGATTGCCCAATCTATTCCAAGTTTTCTTTATCCAAAGAGTTTTCTTAACATCTCATTGCCAAGATAAGCTCTTTGATTTTGACCTTTGAAAAAAACTGATTAACCCTTAAACATAAGGTATACATGATCTAACATAAGATCAAAGGTTCAAAAAGTGCCTAAAATAAATTGCAAGACAGATGTTAAGTCATCATCATCATCCTTTTTTGTTCAAACCTTTCTATGCTTCCTTCCATATAAGTAATGAAAATACAGTGGACAGTTTCATATACTATAGATGGTATTTGCATGATAGTACTTGCTTTGCTGCTACCACTAGAATGAAAGCTTGAAATAAAACTACCAGGAAAAAAACCACAAATACAACACAGATTCAAAGCCATCTTGTTCCACACACAGGCATGTATATGTTTAATTAGTTTTGAGGTCTAAATTGTCTGACTACTTATTCTTGCTCTGAAAAAAATGCAAGATGTACCTGCTGAGAATCACCCAGGGCCACAGCGGGAGTAACCAGGAGCCTTTCACAGTAGAGATCTAAATCAAAGTACTTTTGCCACAATGAATTCAAACTGTATCTAATCCCGCAGTCAAGATAATCTAAGGAAGCTTTCTATAGAGTGATCAAGAAACAGTGTTCCAACCTGAAAGGGACGAACGTGGAATAAAATCTAATTTCAGTTATTAAAGTCATTTTACATTGTAACTGGCAACGTATTGCTCAAAGACATGGGAATGTTGGTATAAGCATGCTCCTCTGCCACCTGGCGGGCCAGATCTGCAGCAGCCAGTACCTGTCACAGGTCCCAGAATGAACATCCCTCCAACTCATCTCTAGATGCTAACTTAATAAGATACAGTCACAGCTGAGGCAATAAAAGAACTTTACGTACATTCCTAGCCCAACACAAATGTAGGGTAAATGGCATTAGATTTACTCTTTTCTACTGAAATTTCAGTCAAAGCATTTTACTTTATGCCTGTATACATCCATTTAATCACATTTTAGCCAATGGGATAGCAATCATGCCTGAGCACCAGACCACTGGGACCCTGCATTAATTACATCATGAGGTTTATACAACATTCATTAAAGGAAAAAAAAAGCCTTTATAAATACAATTAAATACTATTTAAATGTTCACTACACAACTCACACTGAACAGCTGTATGTCTTTGCTTTCCTTTCCTTGTTCAATACATGACTCTTTGCTTTACTTGTAACAATCCTGCTTGTAATACAAAAACATTAATTTCCTCCTAGTCTCACTTATTCCAATGAATATATACTCCCACACCATCCTACACAGCAGAATAGCAATATAATACCTTGTTTAAAAAGGGGAGCCTGAGACAGACTGTGTCAAAAAGCAACCAAGGATGGCACATGCTAAATCTGAGAAATCTAAAACTGGATTTGTCTGCAGAACACTTCATACTACAGTTTTAGTCACGACTCCCACTGCTTTAAGCTGCATTTGTGAGCATGAAGTACTCCTACAGGTCAGGCATACAGGAAACTAACACAGAAGTGAATTATGATGTGAAGTCACAAGCGTACTTAATAGCACAGGCAGGGATTCTTCCCTAGCTGTTTAGCTGTAAGACCTTCTCTTTCTGCAATCTCCTGTCTCACCCATTTAAAGAAATAAGAAAACCACATGATGGTTAACCACACTTAAAAAAACAAACAAACCACCCCACCCACATGATCAAAATCTATCCATAAAAGAAATTTTTTATACTCCAAATAAAGCGAGACACAGTGGAAACATCGGACATAAGACGCAAAAAAGCTAGGACATGAAGTCTACAAAGAATGAGGCCAAATCAAGTCGGTATGCCTTGCTGCTGGTTTTCCAGTTTCTGAGGTCTTAACTTTACATCATTTGTGTAACAGTTTGCAATGATTATGTATTGGAGTTCTCTGAACATTTTGTGCAGACAGGCCAAAAGCAGAGACAATCTGCATGGAAGGGTGTGTGTTGCACAAGAGTCAAGTGAATTCCTCCATGCACAGTTTACAGCTTTCAATTCACATTCCATTTCTCAATCACTGCCACATAAATCTGCATATGGGCAAAGCAGTACAATTTCTGCTCCCCATGTCCCTGAAAACAGCTCAAATGTTTGGGCTGGGGTCCCCCCCCAGCTATGGATAGAGGTGATGCCTGATACAAAAGCTTCGGTTTAAATCATTAAAGCCTGGGAAACTGTGAGGCAAACTTAATAGTAGACCACATTATTAGCCCTATCTATAATATTTAGGGAATACTACTCTTGCTGCTCACGTTTCCTAGCTTGTTTTGGTCAGATAAATTTAGAATAAAACTTGCTTCCCATGAATTATCAAACCACTGACTGTGTTTGACAAATTGTAGAACTCAAGTTCCTAGCAGATTGTCAGAGAAGCTCTTAAGCCCCAAATGTTGGAACATAGTGCACCAGGAATGTATTTCTTCTACTGAAATAGCACCATGGCTGTGTGCATATTGTTTGCAAGCACCAAACTGGTAAAACCTGACTGCAACAAGTGACCTATATTGCTCAGCAAAGCAGAAATGACTCCCCCAGGCACAGAGTGTCAGAGTGACACTGTATGTTGTAATCAGGACTAGAGTATTCCAATCATTCATCTCTGTGTGCTGTATCCTGAAGGAAATGTACTGTACTGACCAAAACATTAATACTGCAATCACAGTTATTTCAGAGACATTTCTTTGCTTCCCTTTCCCCAGTTCAGGAGGGCTACAACCTTTTCTAGTGAGGTATCCTTAGAATGCTGTGTACTTCTGGCTAATAAAAGCATGTCATCACATACAGTGCAGTCCCCTAGTTACATGAGCAAGTCCTAGTATAGTCATCATTAATGGTACTGCCACCTACAGGGATTAAGGAAGCACAGGAGACAGGTATTTTGTTATTCAGTTTACTGACTATGCTACTTTGTTAAAAATAAAAGAAATATATGTAAGTTTTAAAGCTCTACACTTTTTAGAAATCTATTTTCATAGTAAGACACCTTAAATATTTAACTTTACCTTCATCATCTAACTATTCATAGTTGGCTGTCCCTATTACACAGTAAGCTAAAACCAGCCCCCCACTACTACTCAAAATGGAAGTACACACTCAAAGAAAACTAAGAGCCAGTAACAGTCTAACATATGAGCAGCAATACTCACATCAGCCACTTGCTCTTACATTTGCCCCCAACTCACCCAATGAATTCCAGAAGTATTGAGATGTCAAGTTCTGGTGGGATCCGGAACACGGAGCCCAGAACTTTTCGAGGTCTTCCTCTGCTCGCTGGAACTGGCTGTGGGACAGCTAAAATATTCAAATAGCCAAAATGCAAACACAACTTGAAATAAAAACAGCTTAGGACGCTAACATGCGCCAACCAAAACCGATGAGCTCACAAGGAAAAAGTGCCCATGAAATTCATCCTAATTTCTTTTTTGACTAATTAGCTGTTTATACTTTTCATGCTGTGTATCTGAACCAGCATTTTATTAGCTTTCAGCACAGCACCTCTCCGGAGAGGTTTATTTGATAGTAAGACAAAAAAACTTAGATAATCCCTCATCTCTAAATGGACATTCAAGTTCTTATTTTTACACCTTCTTAACTTCTAATATTTATTATGGGCTAGAAAATACAATTTGCATGTACTTATATATTTCCCTGGGTGTAAGTGAAATATAATCTGTAAAAATACCCAACCACAATCTGGGTTTCAGTGTTGCTTGTTTATTCTTCTATTTGTGTAATTTGAGAACTGTGAAAACCAAGAATCTCAGATTTTCAATACTACGTATTTTCTTTAGTTGTGAGCTAATACTTCAAATAAGGCTATTAAGAATAACTGGGATAGTAAATATTTCCTTAACAGCATACTCTAAATGATTACAGCTCACCTGGCTTGGGCACTTCTAATCCTCTTTCTTTATAGAAGTCATGCATTTGTTTTTTTTCTCCTGAAAAAAGAAACCAAAACAATACAGAACAGATTAGAATGTTATTTCAGACGCTGAGAACATCCATACAGTTTCCATTGGTCAGAGCTGAAATGCTTTCCAAGTGCCTACGGACCTTCATTACTACTAGTATTCCGTACAAAGTTGAGTTACTTAAAATACCCAGACTTAGATTTTGTTCATAAAAACTGGAAAAAAAAAGGAGAAGCTGAACATAAATCATACTGAAATAACTGCACAAAGTAGTATCCTTCTGGCTGTCATTACTCTTACTTTCATACCATCTACAGTCCCTATATATAGTCCACCAGACATGTTTGTTTCACTTGGTCCACTCTAGCATAATGGACATGTGACAGTGAACACACCTAATAAATCAGAAAAAGAAACATAGCAATGAGGGAAAAAAAGCATTTAAGAGAATCAGTCATTCCCAGCAACTTTTTTTTTCTGCAACTGAGACAAATGAACTCATGATTAGATGGAATGACATTTTATTTCTAGAAAAATGTGAGGCATGACTACAAAATATTATCTGGATGTGTATCTGGACACAGTAACACCTGAGTTACATTAGAGAGCAAAACAAAACACAGTGACTGCTCTGTCCATCATCAGAATGGAAGCTTTTTCCTGTTTTGGTGTTTTTCAGGGAAAAAAAACAGAAAAAAAATGAAGTTGTCATTCTAAAAACAAAACATACACTATCTTGTGGACAACTAGAGCTGGAAAAGGAATTTAAAACTATTAACAAAGTTAACTTCAGCATCACTACTCTTTCACTGTAGTGGTTAAAAATAAAAGTTCCAGATCACCGTTGCATATTATGTTACATTCTACAGATATTCACCTGTCCAGGGTACATACAGCTATGCATAATAGTGTTTCCTGGCCAGAAAGATGCCAGTTGTCAACAGATAATTCATTAAGATTTATAACCAAATGTTATGAAATTATTTTAAGGAGCCCAGAATTAAAATGGAACTTTGAATGACTGTCCTTTCTACTCACTCTTTCCAATCTCTAGATGGCAATAAAGAAATGGACTTACTTTCCTCCAGATTGACAACTAATTTATAGACTATGTCTTGTAGCTGCCGGTCCAGCCTATCAAAAAAAAAAAAAAGAAAGCATCCTTAATGTAAAACATTCTGTATTATCCCAAATGGTAACAAAATTGCCAAACACACCATTGGAATATGACATACATAAAAGCAACAGAGCAGCAACTCCACCCACCGAAATTCATGTCCTGACAACAGAGCTCCAATAGAAGAAGCCATATAAAGTTTAAAAAAAGCACTGCCCTTCAAGAATGGTTCAAGAAACTAAAGCTCCCTTTTCAGAGTTAATAAATATACCATGCCAACAAAGCTTTGTCTAAAAATCAAAGCAAATAGCTAAGATATCTATCATCTGTAACACTGTGCGAATGCATAAAAACACCCAGGGTAGAAGGATAAACAAACCCTAGAAAGGGAAAGAAATTACAGAAAACAAGAAACTGAATAATTTTGTTTTCACTATTGAGATGAAGCTTACATAAATGAAGAAAACAATGTCCTTCTTGTAACTGTTCCTTCTTTTGAAATAGGAAAGCACTACAGGTCTACAAAACAAAACTTTTAAAAGCAAATAGCAAAACCCAACTGAAGTTACACCTACAAAAGTGGCATGAACTTATTACCTGATATTATAAAGGGGCTGTGTCTGATGTACAACTATGTTGCATTTTGGACATCTGTTGCTATAGTAGAAATGTCTCACTATGCAGCTTTTACAAACTGTAAAAAAAAAGAAACCCCATAAGTCACTTGTCCATTATACAATAGCATCTGTTTAAGCAAGAAAAGCGATTACATCCAGATTTGTTAAATAAAGTTTGTTAGAGACAAAATGAAGTCTTTCAGTGACACTATCAAACTCAAGTAAACAGCAGCTACCTGCCCATACAGGATACAATACTCCTGAATATTCGTAGGTTATAATCCTACTTAGCTTTTTTTTTTTTTAAAAAAAGTCTGTTACATATCACAAATTCTTAGAGTCTACTTAAAAAATACACATGTAGTAGCTCTGTTTTTGTTTCACTTGGGATTCATCTTTCCCTACATATTCTTCCCTTCTTCCCTCTTAGCTTAGATAACTAAGCTGATTTCATGATTGACTGAATTCATGATTTTCCGATGCTTGATATATTCACAAATGTATTTTCCTCAAGGAAATACACAAGAAGAATAAACACAACACACATTCACTACAACTAGCAGATTATCTTTGTGAAGCCAGAACACCCGAACAGCTGATTTTTGCTTGAATTTGCAACTAGATTCTTAGAATGGAAGTACTGGTACTCACAGGTGTGCAGACACTCTGTAATAGTTGTAGCATCAATAAAGTAACCTTTGCAGATGGAACAGAGGATGTAAGGGGTCAACTCTGCGAGGTTTATCATACGCTACAAACAAAAATAATTGATAAGAGTTTAAATACAGAGGCTAAGCCGTGAAGTTATCCAATTGCAGCTTCCAAAATATCACATCCTTAAACCATGAAAAAGTTTGGATCAGAACAAAAATGGGTTTTCCTAAGAGGTCAATCATTCCTCATATAAAGATCTTTTCTAAAGACTTTTGCCTAGTCTTCAGAATTGATCTTTTCGTGAATGGTGATCCAATTTATTTCATGAATCATATCTTAAAAGCAAACTATAAACAAACCTTTTGGGAAAAGTTCTTTTGAATAAACTCTATAACAAAATATCAAGTAATTAGCAAGCTTGAAGGGGATACTAGTAGTATATAAAATCATTATTTGAAAGACGCTCAGCAAATGCATTGGTGCCCTCAGTCAAGAAGCATAAGTAGCACTGCCTCTTGTTTCTATACAAGAGTTAGAATTTATACAACTACATATTGAAGCAAGGAATTAAATTTCACTGCTGCAAATTCTGGTTACAAAGTACATTTATCAGCAATGCACACCAGGAGTTACACAAGAATTTTCCCGTTGGAAGTCTATTACTTTGAAAAAGAACAAATTTATTCTATAGCAACAGCTGAGGTCTGATACTCACGCCCGAACACGTGGCGTTTTTATATTATTTCCTCCAGTCTCAAAGCCAGACCAAGGAGCTTAACCACACCACTCATTTTGCCCACATGCCACCGTTTCCCATCCTTTCAACTATGCCAACGGTCTGTAAAGGCTTCATTTAAATCAGGCAGATAAAAGAAACCTCGGTAATAAAAAAAGAGTCTATTACCAGAAGCCTTCAACTGCCTGAGCGGGGCTCCACATTTCCACTGGAAAGTTTTCACCAGTCCCCAGAAGCAGCCGAGCGGGAGCCCACCGCTCACATGGCCCACCCATGCAAACCGCAGACTTCTGAGGGCGCCGGGCCGCACGTTCCGACGTTTCGCACCGAA
>VXAA01003519.1:234229-251242 GCA_013399115.1 Anseranas semipalmata
CCCCCGCCGCAGTTTACCTCCCGGTCGTCGTCCGAGTCGAGCTCCCCGTCGTCCGTCCCGAAGCGAGCTCCGGGGTCCCCCTCGAGCTCCTCTTCCTCCATCTCCTCTTCCTCATCGTCCTCGTCGTCCTCCTCATCGCCGCTAGACTCCGAGCGGCTCCGCTCGAACTCGAAGGGGAGGGAGCGCGACCCCGAGCAGCTAGGGGCTCCCTCCATCTCCTGGTCCTCATCCGCAGGGCCTGCACCTGCCCCGTCCCCGCCCGACAGCCCCGAGACCACAGAGCCAGCGTCCACCTCCGTGTCCATAGCTCGGGGTGGGAGGCGGGAACCGGGGCAAACGCGGGGCCGGCGGCGGGCCGCCCGCGGGGGGGTAGTGGGAATTGTGGTCCGCTAGGGCAGCCGTCCTGGCGCGCGTGCGCAGTAAGGCACGAGGCATGCTGGGAGTTGTAGTTTTAACACTGACCCGGCCGGGCCATTCCATATGCGGTGGCAGTCGACCAGCTGGTCATTTTTGCAGCCTGCAGCGTTGTTTTCTTACTACCTCTTTGCACTCTTCGCTCCTCCAGCTACAAATTAAGTGATTCGCTAGTGAGGCGCAGGCCAATGTTTAACTCATCTTGAAAGCACGTCAACCACAAGATACCACTTTCATTTTAAAAAGCTTTAATTCTGTAATATTAAAGAATCCTTTTTTACTAAACACGGATGAAAGAAACGATATTAGAATCAGCTGGGAAAGCAAGTGACCAGGCTGTAATTAATTTAATTTGGATCAAGCCCTCTAAGGGCACACCTTGGTCTACTCCAAGGAGGGCACCGGTGGTGGCTTGTTAACACAAAATCAATCCAATTTTGAATGAGATGTCTCGTATACGCACACAGCGAGCACTGGTGAGTTCCGTGATTCATACCCATGCAGTCACTACCTAAAATGACACGTATTTAGTGCCAGGACGCCCACAGCGCAGCAGTCCCCTGACAAGGCGCTACTCCACATCCACGCCACCCTGCTGCCGTAAACCACTCACGGCACTGTCGCGAAACGAAGCCCCGAGCGCCCAGGAAGGCGGTGGCGGCAGTGCCCGTCCTTTGCCCTGACTGTCGCAAGAGCGTCCGCGCCTGGCGGCGGCCGCCCGCTGCCGGCGAATGGGGGGCGATGCAAGATGGCGGCAGTGCCTGAGGAACCGGCGGAGGTAGCGGCGGTAAAGCCAGACCCCGAAGCGGGGACGCCGCCGCAGCCCCCTGNTGCGGCGTCCGCTAAGCCCGCGGCACCGGGCCCGGCCGCCTCCCCGGCGGCGCTGGACCAGCAGATGCTCAAGGCCGTGCTGCAGTTCCTGCGGCGCAACAACCTCCGCGAGTCCGAGGAGATCCTGTGCCGCGAAGCCCATCTGCTCGGCGACGACTTCGGCGCGGCGTCCCTCAGCCCTGCCGGCGCCGGGCTTCTGGGAGCCCCGGGTGGCGAAGGGGATGCCAGCAGCAGCGAGGCGCTGCTCAACCGGGTCACCGCCGCCGCCGCCATCTCGATAGGAGGCAGCGTCGCCACTGTCGCCTCTTCCAGCCCCGGCGTGGCGGCAGCGGCCGCCGTGCCACCGGGGAAAGGTGGGGCCCGCGCGGGAGCTGCGGGCGGGGCTGCCCTGGGCGGGAGCGCGAGCTTGGGGTGCCTGTGCCTCCCGCAGCCTCGGGGGCTCTCCGTGATGCTAGAGCACAAGGAGAAGGGTCGGGCTGCCCCTCCCGTAGGGTGGAGGGTAGGCGAGGCTGCACCATGGTCTTCGGGGGACACCCATGGGTCTGTCAGTCCCCTGCACACCTCGGGAAGAGATTGGGATCTCTTGGGGTGTACCACCTGGAGGAAGGGACAAAGGATGGGGTATCTGTCGTAGCTGCAGGGAGCACTGTCAAAGTGAAGAGTGCTTCCCGTTGTCTTTCTGTCCTGTCTCAACTAGTAGCGTTGCAAGGGGCTGAACATTTCCTTTGTAGTTAGAGGTGATGCAGGGATGAGACCAGAGTCCTGATGTACAGGCTGCATTTTGAAGAAGGAGCCGTAAGATACTTGTAGAGGAGGCTTTAAACATTTCTTGTACAAGTTGCCAGCTGCTTGAAATGTCCTTTGGATAATTTGAGTCTAAGTACTTTTATTCAAGGTGTTCTGTAGGGTAGCTTTACATAATATTGAAAGTATTTTGGTAACTTATATATCTGATTTCAAGTAAGTGTACAGTATGAAGTCAACTTTTTCCTGGCATCCTGATAGGATTTTTTTTTGTTAACATAGAAAACAAAGCAATGAAAGTGCTTAATGACTGCTATGGAGTGTTACCAAGTGACAAAAAATCATTGCCCCGTAATGGTTTTGTAGTGATTGGTTCTTGGTGAATTGTTCACTTGATGAACTTAATTTGCTCGGTTACCAGAAATAAAATAATTATTGTGGATACTTTTTACAGGCTTAGAAAGTTTCAACTCCTCATTTGACAGTTTCTAGCCTTTTCAGTAAAGATAACTGATTTTGGTGATGATAGTGGCTTCTTTCCACTTATCTTAGCTGAATTAGGCACTATGTTAAATACCTTATAGGCAACTGTTGGCAGGGAAAATGCAAAAAATGGCAAAGGGTGCTTGGAAAATCAGCTGATGGACTATAGTTAATGTATTACCATCCTCTCAATTGTATCATTTAAACATGTCTAAACAAACGCAAGACTTAATGTTCTGTTTTGCTCTGAGTGTCTCACCTTAGCAAAGTTGTTGTTAGCCGCTGTATATTTACTAGCTCTTTCAGGCAGTCTTACAAGCTGTTGTTGTATGCTAATGCTTTTGCAGTTGGAGGAGGTGTTGTGGAAGATCAGCCAGATGTGAGTGCGGTATTGTCTGCCTACAATCAGCAGGGGGACCCGACACTGTATGAGGAATACTACAGTGGATTAAAAAACTTCATTGAGTGTTCCCTGGACTGTCATCGAGCTGAATTGTCTCAACTGTTTTATCCTCTCTTTGTGCACATGTACTTGGAGTTGGTCTACAATCAGCATGAGAGTGAAGCAAAGTCTTTTTTTGAAAGGTAATTTATTTTCATTTGAGTATTTGCATTATTTGGTGTTTGCTACTTTTATTAAGTCTGTGAGCTATGGTAGCATAGAGGGGTGTGTGTGTGTGTGTACGCATTGTTCTTCTCTAATGATGAAGGGATTTGGAATCTGAACTAATGATACTGTGGATTACTGTAATTGCTCTTAATCCTTTTCCAACCTCCTATGTTAGAAAGATGTGCAAACTACATACTTTTGAACTGTACGCATGCAGATTTTGAACATGGTGAGCTGGTGGGCACCTTGTTGCAAGGTATCAATGAAGAGATGATACTACTTTAGGGAAAGATTGTGGGCTCATTTTCTTGCACTATGTTTCTTACTATCTTTAATTTCTTTATTGCTCAAGGAGAAATTTAAATTTAATTTGCTTTCTGCATTCAGACCGATCATGAAATATTTCAATTCAAAAGGATAATTTTTTCTACCTCAAATATGGTCAGCAAAAAAAGTTCTTTGAATAGCTAAAATGTTTACTGCTGCGAGTATTTTATAATGTGGTTTGAATAAAAATGGAAAACCTATTTTCTCTAGATATGTTAGCTACTAGATAATGTGAGTGGAGAGTGAGAAACATAGTCAATGGTAAATGTGCATATTCATATAATGAATCAACTATAAGTACATCAAGGTAGTCTTACATAATAAGAAATGCCTCGTACTTTATGATACCACAAATTGGGGTTTCAGTTACGTAAATAAACATGTTAGTGTAACTATTTGCTTCAGGCAATAATCCTTTGTGCATATGAATTTCTGTGAGATTCTCTTTGTATATTCTCTTCATCTTGTTTTTTTAACTGTTGAATACTTTTACTATATACAGTTAAATCACTGATCTATTCCCCCCAGGATGAAATTTATTTTGTCAGAAAAATAATTCCATATATAGGTAGCAGCTTCCAAAAGGTATTTACATATGTTTAACATTAGTGATGTAAATAAATGTGCATTTAGGAGATGATGTTTTTGTAATAAATCTTGTATCATGTGTTAAATTGTTTCAATAGATTTCATGGGGATCAGGAGTGTTATTACCAGGATGACCTCCGTGTATTATCTGGTTTAACCAAAAAAGAACATATGAAAGGCAATGAGACCATGCTGGATTTCCGAACAAGCAAGTTTGTACTGCGTATTTCCCGTGACTCTTACCAACTCTTGAAGAGGCATCTTCAGGAAAAGCAGAACAATCAGATCTGGAACATTGTTCAGGAACATCTTTACATTGATATCTTTGATGGAATGCCTCGAAGTAAACAACAGATAGATGCTATGGTTGGAAGCTTGGCTGGGGAGGCAAAACGAGAGGCAAATAAAGCAAAGGTAGGAGGGAAATAGTGTTGCATTTTTATTATCAAACAGTTCTAGAATAGTTTTTTAGGAAGATACCTTAGTATAGACTGACTATTGCCACTTGAGATCTTAAAAGACAACATGAACAGGGTAAAGGAAGAGAACTATACAAATAGGTGTTGGCATCAGTAGAGAGATCAAAATGTATCACTGGCTGGTAGAAGAAACTGTTGAATCCCTGTGAGAGACAACTTTGTATTCTGTTCACTGAACTAGATTTGAACTCCTGAATTACTCTGTAGTTTTAAAATGGACACCTGTGTCTTTGGCTTCCTCTCTTGTACAACAGCAGTAATTCTTACGGCCAGTTGTTACTGCAAGGACTGTTTGTGTAGACCTCGATAGTGTAGTACCACAGTACTACACAAACAAAATATGTAAGCTGTAGGGATTTTGCTTAAGGGGAGTGCTAAGAGGTACTACACTTATTGCATGCTAACCAGTAATGTCTGCAGTAATATTAAACATAGCAGACTCAACGGGGCAGCTCTATTGTTTGGACAATAACATTGAAGACTTTCCATTTCAAAGATCAGTTTTCTGTTAGAACAGCAGCTACTGTTTTGTGTTATACCTATCTTATTGGCTTGCAGGTTTTCTTTGGCTTGTTGAAAGAACCAGAGTTTGATGTGCCTTTGGATGATGAAGATGAAGAAGGAGAAAATGAGGAAGGAAAACCAAAGAAGAAAAAACCTAAAAAAGATAGTGTAGGATCAAAAAGTAAAAAACAAGACCCTAATGCTCCTCCCCAAAACAGGTACCAAGGGGATGATGTGTAGAGAAGTCTTGTTAAATCCAGTCTTGTCATGCTAAATCTGCATTGCCAGTCACATGACATTTTTAGCTCTTTGGCCATTTCAGCTCTAGACAGCTTTAGCCATAAGACTTCTAAGGGAGGTAATGGAAAACTTAGCATGAAACCCTCTGTCTTTGCCCTTCAAGTCAATCTAGATTTCCATTGATAAAATTTTATTTGATTACCCACTAATCTTTCCAGGTCATAGTCAATTACTTATCTTGTTCCCCTGCCTGTCTGGAATTCTTAAAGTTATTGCCTCTTTTTCTCATTGGTTAATCTTTTACATGATCTTTTATTTTTTCCAAATTCTTTTTTCATATTTGGATATTGAGGTATAGGGTTGCATGGGAAGATTCTGCTTTCTCTGTTTAAACTAACAATATGGAAGGTGCTTTTAGTTTGTAAAAATGTGTACTTGTAGAATTCCTCTGCCTGAACTGAAAGACTCTGACAAACTGGATAAAGTAATGAACGTGAAGGAAGCTGCCAGACGAGTGCGTCTTGGCCCAGAGTGCCTGCCCTCCATCTGTTTCTACACATTCCTTAATGCTTACCAGGTTGGTAAAAGGAGACTTTGGGTAACATGAAAGAGGGAATCAAAGCGATAAACATCACTCTTAATACAGAAAGAAGACTTAATAGAGTTGACAAGAGTTATCAGAGTATTTGGAATAAGCACTGAAAAGTTTATGCTCTATAAACTTCAAAGTTCTATGTAAAGACTAAATTAAACTATTTAATTTCCACGTTCCTTTGGTTTACTCTGATTTTTGCCATAATTCTTTCTTTCACCTTTTCTATGTAGCCCTAAGTCTGTATTCCACAGACTACAGTAGATATCGTGCACCAAAATATTGGAAAGCAGTACTGCTTTGTCATCGCTAACTGTGCTTCATTTATATACCTTTATTTTTAATGGTGCAAGAATTTCTGTCTGATGATTTCAAATACATGTATACTTTTGCCCAATCTGACCCAGAATAATCTCTTTTTTATTTTTGGAAATAAGTCTAGTTAATTTTCTTATTGGTGTTTAGGATTTAGTAATATTTGAAATGCATTGTGAAAGATACAACATAAATGGCTATTTTGTGTACAGGGTCTAACTGCAGTGGATATTACAGATGATTCTAGCATGATTGTAGGAGGCTTTGCTGACTCTACAGTAAGAGTGTGGTCTGTGACTCCGAAAAAGCTACGTAGTGTGAAAGCAGCAGCAGGTAATGAAGACCATAACACTTAAAATGGGCATGTATTGTTTGTGAGGCCTGCATTTTGTGTGAACAGAGAAAGATGTCTGTGTTAGGAGAGTTGTTTTCAGCAGTTGGATGTTGACACTTTGAAGAAACAATATGTGCACAGATGTTTGATTGCATCGTATATATTACCATTAGAAATACATGCTTTTTAAAGGCATGAGGAGTCCAGTTGGGTACTCCTGCTGCTAGGCAGTCAGCACACAGAGCTTGGAACTAGCTGTAAATAGGGTAGAAACAGCCATCTTCCTTCTTGTCTGAGTGGTAGCTATAGGGTGTAGGAGACAGTTGGGTTCAGGGGATCTAGGGAAGAGGATAGAGTTACCCTAGAGGAAGTTAAAGGGGGTACTTTGAGAAGGATGAAGGAAAATGTCCTCAACACCTAGGCAAATTCATGGAAACCAGGCTTCTTTAGTTCGGCTCTCTATGTGACAAGTGTGTTGCATTTGAAGCTAGATACCAAGTGAACAGTTCTTAATCTTGCTATTTAACTGAAATGTGTTTGCATGTTCAGCAAACAGTAGCCTACAGACTGAAAGTTATTTTAAGTTGTGTGTAGTGTGCAGCTGTCAAAACATGCCTGAAAAGTGTGTTTGTAGCATATTAACTTTCTGGGAAAAGACATGAAAATATGGCATCTCAAGAAGTGTGCCTCAAGGCTGAACACTATATGTACGAAAAATAACCCACATCAGGATTAATTTATTTTATCTATTAGTGAAGACTTGAGAAAGAGTGATTATTTATGTAAAACATTATTTTCACCTTTTACAACAGTAAAAGTGTTGTAAATTCTATTGTATATTTCAAAATTACCAATTCCAAGCTGCTTTGTCTTGTTCATGGCGTACTTGCCTCTTTTAGAAAGCTTATTATTTGTTTTCATGGCATTTATCTTTGGACTTCCAACAACTGTTATGATACATGAACTTTGAAATATTGCAGACCTTAGTCTAATCGACAAAGAATCAGATGATGTCCTGGAGAGGATCATGGATGAGAAAACAGCCAGTGAGTTAAAGATTTTGTATGGTCACAGTGGACCTGTCTATGGCACCAGCTTCAGTCCTGATAGGTAAAATAAGTTTACAAGCTAACTAGTTTGCTTGGCTTGAGTCTTAATTGTATGCTACTGGATGCGAACATGTTCTTAATGCAGCTTTTCTCCAGAAGGTTAAAGCAATTCTTATATATTCTTTAAAATAAGAGGTTTAAAAACATGTAATTATGAGAGTCTGGACAGTAGAAAGGAGGTTTAAGCATCCAAAGTATTGCTCATGTACAAGTGGCTACGTGAGACAACCATCACAGAAACACAGTTGAGAAGTACACTGTGTGTAGAACATGAATACAGAGTTGGTAATTATGAATTGACAATGAGAATATGGTATGAAATCTCTTCCAGGGAACCTTGTCATTTAGTTCATTTGGTTTAGAGCTGCATTAAGATTTTTTAATGTAACATAGTGTAGCAGTTTACTGGTCTTTTTTTTTTTTTTTCTCCTCCACATAAATGGAGTGCCTGAGTAAAGACTAGGCCTCCCCTCCCCCCCTTTGTCGACATGTCATCAACGTTCAAATCTCTCTCTTTTTGGCATAAGGGCATAGGGCTGGATTCTTCTTGAATTGTTTGTTGTTGCTTACCTCACCAAAATGCTGATTTATGTGGGACATGCTAAATAGCAGCTGCCCAGTGGACAGTTTTTCTTATCATAGAATTCTTACAGAGTTTATGCAATGGTTATACAGTCTGTAAGTTTCATATGCAACATACTGTACTTTCTCCTGTTACAGGAACTATCTGTTGTCATGTTCTGAGGATGGCACTGTCAGATTGTGGAGTCTCCAAACATTCACCTGTTTGGTGGGATATAAAGGACACAATTATCCAGTATGGGATACACAGTTCTCGCCTTATGGATATTACTTTGTGTCAGGGGGACATGACAGAGTGGCTCGGTAAGAAACTAGATGAGTTCTTTACTTGTCAGGGTCAGTTTTGTGGTGAACTAACCCTGAAAGTGATTAGCTGATATTCTCTAGCTTAACTTATTACAGGAAATAAATTTTATTTCACATGAATTAAGAGACTGAACAAATGTTTTAATGTATTTTTTTTTCCTTTTCAACATACATCAGAGATAGCGTTCTCTTATTTGGCCGTTTAATTATAAGTATTCTCTCCTGTTGTTTAATAACCATGACAGAATATTCCTTATTTCTCCCTTCTGGAAAGTGTTCTTTTCCAGAACAGATCCTGCTAATTCAGTAAACTGACCAGTAAGAAACTACTGCTTAATAACTTCCTTTTATTTGTCATTGTGCAACAGATTCTGAACTTCATCATGGCTCTCTATATAAATAAAGCTTTTCTTTTCAGACTGTGGGCAACAGATCACTACCAGCCTTTACGGATATTTGCTGGCCATCTTGCTGATGTCACATGTACCCGATTTCATCCCAACTCTAACTATATTGCCACCGGCTCAGCAGACAGGACTGTACGGCTCTGGGATGTTTTAAATGGGAATTGTGTAAGAATATTCACTGGACATAAGGTAAAGGCACATCACTCACAGTGTGAAAGTGACTTTATTTCTGTGGTGGTATTCTGAAGACTAGTGTTTAGAATGAGTACAGCTTAACTGGCTGAAAATGATTAGACTTAACTTGTTTGGCTTTCCTCCCCCCAAATGTCTGTTTTAGGGACCAATTCATTCGTTGGCATTTTCTCCTAATGGACGATTCCTGGCTACTGGAGCAACAGATGGCAGAGTTCTGCTGTGGGATATTGGACATGGCTTGATGGTTGGAGAATTGAAAGGGCACACTGACACTATCTATGCACTTCGATTCAGTAGAGATGGGGAGATTTTAGCATCAGGTAAAATTCACTACAAGCAATGAAGTTTCCATTGTGTTCCATCACTCTGAAGTGGAATGATATAATGGATTCCTTAAATTGAGTAAGACAAATTAGAATCACTTGCTTAAGCAAAAGCAGCAAGCTAAAGCTGCTGGTGCAAGGTATTCCAGGAACTGAAGGAAACGTGAAAAGTGTTACCAAGTTAGACAATAGTGAAGGTTGGGGTCTGTGTACAGTGTAGGGGGAGGAAACTGAAGCTCTAAGGCAGACAAGAAGTGGCTGGACTTGAAGAGGCTCAGGATACTGGAATGGGAGGGAGACACATAGCAGGACTTGGAGAGGAAGGGATAGCAAGGAAGATGAGTTATCCATAGCCTTACTATTTCTTTATGCTAGATTTTTGATATAGAAATGTACATGTAATATTAACGATCAGGTCAATGAGCAATGGAACTTGTGAAGCCTGCTTGTTTTTCCTGTCTGTCCACATGGATTCTCTGGTGGCTAATATTGCAGGGCTCCTTTGCCATTTTTTTCCTTTGTGGAGGCATAAAGTTTTGCCTCTCTGACTTAAGAGAACTGTTTTCTTAAAATGTATAGGAATTTAGTAAACTCAAAATTTGTTCTGTTCTGTCAACTGGTTGAAATTAGCCAACAAGTTCAAGTTACTGATGGAAGAAATGATGGACAGACACTAATTGCATCAGGATAATTTTTTTATGAAACCAGGCTAGGAATTTTCTAGATATTTTTACTGCTATGTTCTTAGCTGCAGTGCAGTGAGAATCTTGAGTGAGCCCCTCCCACAGGAGTGAAAGCTAGCAGGGTACAGCTTTGATCCAGCCTGCAGGGTGGTTCCTTCAATCTATCTAGTGAAAGTGCAGGCCACTGGACCTGCAAAATGCTGCTGTATTCCCTGTATCAAAGAAAGTATCAAAGAAAGAAACTGTCATTATGTGACTTAGAATCATAAACACTTCCTGAAGCTGGCATCCAGCCCATAGGATTGCCCTGCCTTTTCAGTGCTGGTTGATGTAATCCAAACCCAAGTGTTCTGAGAGGTAGTTCTTTGTGCTTTATCCACAGAGCATTCAGGCTAGATTACAGGAAGGCTGCAGTTGTGAGAACTGTTATGGGGTGCGTTGACTATGATAAAGGCTTGTTAAAAACTGTTTCCTTGCAGGATGAGGGCATAAATATTCAGTTTTGAGCAAACCTACTTTTTGAGCCTCTTTTTTTCCTGTTGTGTTAACTTGCTCTCTAGTGACTTTTTATATAACTTTTTTTTTTTTTTTTTTAATAAAGGAAAAGACTTTAAACTGTTTCTTTTGTTTTTTTTTTTTTTTTAAGGGTCAATGGATAACACAGTTCGGCTGTGGGATGCTGTGAAAGCATTTGAAGATTTAGAAACTGATGACTTTACTACAGCCACTGGACATATAAACTTGCCTGAAAACTCACAGGACTTATTATTAGGTACATACATGACCAAATCAACCCCAGTTATACACCTTCATTTTACACGCAGAAACTTGCTGCTAGCTGCAGGAGCCTACAGTTCACAGTAAATTGGGAAGCTGTAAGACTGACTGTACCAAGTTGTTGCAGTAGCAACCTCAGGATGTGAGACAAGGAGGAATGTCTTGTACAGGTGGACCTCACTAGTCAGTTGCAGGAAAAACAAAACTATGTAAACTAACTCAAGCAGTGTCTTCTGAGTTCTGCTTTCATATTTATCCACAGTTTGAATATGCTGGAGATTGACAAGACATCATCGTGGATTGAAAGGAAGGAATTGTTTCATGGTGCTTTTGATACAAAAAAAAATGTATGTATGTATGTATATGAAAAACGCTGTCTCCTCTCAGAGATAGTATTGAGCTCTGCTGAAACTTTTGGAAAGTTAACAGCCTTGGTATGTGTTCTCAAATGATTTTTTTAAAGCACTTAATTTTTGGTTGGCAAATGTTTAATCAGTCTCAAGCACAGGTAAAAAGTGTTCAGATTCAGAAAAGAATGTAGATTAATTCACTATAGCCTGGGCTGGGCAACAGGTATAGGGGGAGTATTGCAGCAACAACTAGGGCATTGAAAGAATAGGCTTGTGGGGAACTGCAGAGAAGTTACATATGGTTTTTATGCATCCAAGTACCAAGTCCTGAAAAGATTTCAAACTGCTGTGCTCTTTTCAGGTATCAGAAATACAGATCTTGTTATTCTGTTTTCAGAGGTAGCTTCTGCTATGTGATAAGCAACCAGAAAGCGCAATGTGAACGCTTTGGAGGGTGGTCAGGGAGAAGGAATTGAGGCACAACTGAAATGGTTCACTCACTCTTAAAAAGAGTGGACTTAAACCTGTTTATGTTTTATTAGATCGGAAAGAGCTTTGACAACCTGCACCCTTTCTCCATATGGTTTAATGTATCAAGCTGTAAAACTAGTGAAGGGACAAGAAATTGAAACACTATTGCAGAGCAAAAAGTTTAATCAGTCCTAAGTGTAATATCAATTTGCTTTTGAAAGGCTAGCTTGTCTGCTGATGTGATGCTTTCTACCCCCCCAAAAAAAAAACATTTTACCCCAGTAAGTCTTGCTGGACAACCAGTAAATCTCAGAGCTTTATTTCTAAGGAAAAGTAAAACATGCAAAACACTGGGAGATAGAGCTTCTTTTTGGGTCTTTGAAACAGGAACATCACCAAAGGAAAGCCTCCTCCCCCCCCTTCTTTAATCTTACAAGCTATACACAGGGAGATCTCTGTTTTGTGTTCCCTTTTACTTACAGTAAGGGCTTGGGCACTTGTACAATTGCTGACTCTAGTGAAAATGTGAAAAACAAGACTTGACATTTCTAAGGTAATGTAAATGGAGAACTACCTCCTATCTCATCCTTTCTCTGATTCTAATCCTTGGAGTAAAGGTGCATTAGAGGCATTAAACGTCAAAATAAAGGGTGGAAAATTCATTAGGAAGTTCACCTGGAAATTTTCTTTAAAGACAAATGGTTAAAACTAAATTATTGAGTTTTTGTGGAATGGCACCTCAGAATTTCCTAGCGCTCAATATGACCAGTTGGATTTAAGTACAATTATAGTGAATCAAGCAAGTTACCTAAAAGCATGTACAGTTTTGACAGCTTGAAGAAAACACTGCCACATTCTGCCTTTGTATTTTGTACAGTTTTATACTTTTGATAGTATAATAAATACTAAAACCACATAGTTTGCGTCTGTAGACTGTGTGTTACAAGAAGATACTTTCTTCCCTTCATGGCTGCAACGGAAGCAAGAATAATGCTTATAAATGTTAGTACTCTGCTGGGAGAAACAAAGTAGTTCAGAAACGGTGTAGTTGATGACTAGCTGTTTAATGTAAGTTTAGTTCTAATGGTAGGTGATACATTCTAATTAGGTATATTACAGTTATAACAACCATTACTCATCTGGAAAGTTGTATAGAGCAGAGGCAGTTGATGTAAACATAGGACAGGAAGAACACCGGATTTATTGAGAAGGGTGGGCCAGCATGTATAAATGGCTTTAAGAATACATGAATGAGAATGGGAAAGCACAAGGACCTTGTGTAATTTCTCTGAACTACACTCTCCCTTTTTTCCAAGCAACCATGCCTCCCTCCTGATGCCCTAAGTTCAGGAAGTATATTTGCACCATGCTTGAGAATCAAAAGCCCTAGGTTCAACCCCTGCTGTTGGCAACCTTCCAAGAAGCATGGTGCTGTATAATCACATTCATGTCAGCACTAGTGCGAAATCTAAGCAACTGAATTTTACTGAATACTGAGATACAGAAAGACAGTGGGTTGAGAACATGATAGACCACCTTTAATGGTGGGCAGAGAGGGGCTGTATATATCTAACTGTGGTAGGAAAATCTCATTAAGATACCATGTCCAGGAAAAATAAGCACTGAACTAATTAAGTTACTGTTTGTGAACATGCAGGGTTGTGACAGTTTAGTATAATCAAAAAGCAAGCCATTTTCATCCTGGCAGTTACCTCTGCAAGAGAGGGCAGTAACAGAAAAAGCTCAAATACCATAATTAGTAAAGTTTCAGCAACAGCCCCTGTATTTCACTGTTCTGGTCCTCTGATTCCCCCACTCCCATCCCTGATCTCTCAACTAAGATGGCTAACAAAACACAAGGCAAAATACTCTCAAATGAATGCCCAGGAAACACTGCACTAAACAATCCAATCTCATTATAATCTAAAGAAAAGTAACACCTCCATACCATCAAATCTCATTTATACAGTTTAAGAGAAAAAGAACACGTATGCTAGGATTTGATCAGTCTATGCTGAGTGAAAACCTCCCAAAGAGGCTGCATGCAAAACATGGGCAACAGAGGCAGAAGCTGTCCTGCTATTCTGCACTGTGTTATCATTAGAGAAGTAATGGTTTCTATGTAAGCTGCTAGCTGGGAACATAAAAAATGGGAGCAACCAACCTGGACAACCAAATAACTGCAGACCATGTACTCTTACTGTTACCTACTATGACACTTGGAAGTATGGAGATGCTTTGATCAGCAGTGAGCTCTGTGCTTGGTATTATGGTCATGATGCTGAGGTCTTTCCTAAATTACTACCAGGTGCTCAAGTCATTTTAGGATGTGTTATAACAGCAAAAAAGTTAAAATAGTCATGAAAAGATTCAGCTACTCCATCTCCACTACAAATAACTATTTTTGATAGAGGAAAGAAAAAGTACCACGTTTTTGCTTTGTTGTACCATTTCATATTTTCAATAAACCAAGTAATTGTTTATATTTTATTAGCCATAACAAGACACCAGCTTCCATTACATTGACACAGATTGGAGGTTCAGACACGCCAGCAACCTGCCAAGACAAGAGGGATCAAACATATTAGTACCACTGTGCAAGGCTTGCTAACTGAGCATCATCCCTTTCCCACACCCTAACAATTTTACATAAGAGTAGGCAAATTCCAACACATACAGGAAGAAATAGCTGATGTCCCTTTAAAATACAAGTGATAATAAGCAGAAGCTTATTGTTTTCTACCCCTTTTGACAGACTATGAGGACAATCCATATTTTTTTTTTCAGTGGAAATGTTGAATTTGAAAGTAGACTATAGAGTTTTGAAACACTTGGTTGTTGCTATATAAGAACAAATTCAATCACTTCCATATGGTTCTTGCCTAATGAGGCATGTAATGTATGTAGTTTTATTATATAGTGCTCCTTTACTCTGTTCAAAGAAAGGTTTTAACAGAACACATTAACTTCTTCCTGGAATTCTCTAATACAATTAAGTCTTTAAGTATTGCTTTATTATTTCAATACCCAACAAAGCAACAGTTATCCCCATTTTTACAGTAAAAGTATAAATCAGAGGCACTTACTACTTGCAGGCAAAGCCTGATATACCTAGACGCAACATCTATCCATTCTTCCTTCCTTGCTTACCCTTTCTCCCTGCATGAGGTCCCTAACCCCGTTTGCTATGTCAGAAGAACAGAAAGAATACTGGTAACCCATAATTTCTGTATACCCCTATAACAACCTACTTTGTTCAGAATGCCCCAAAATAAAATGATGCTATAGTTTAGTTGAGGTTTAAAATTGTAAATACAAAGTTCACATGCCTGTGTTTCTCCCTCTAATTATGTTTTGTTATTAGCAACTTCTCCGTTGTCACTCCTTCTTCCTGGGCTGGCATTGAATCATTTTGGCCCTGGAAGAACATCGGCCACTTACCATTTACTTATCTGCCACAGCAGGAGTCTTCTTTTTAGATCTAAGCTTGAAATATAAGACAAGCATTGCGATGCCTGTGTATGTCGCTATTACATACTGAAAAACATAAAAGTTAAGTTTACTTTCAGTCTAAAACTCAGAAAACACCATTATACTAGCCTACAAAAGTTAATTTACATAATACATACATTCCTCCTGCCTGTGATGGTATAGGAATTGAAGTATTTCTGAAATCCAGTGAACTGGTGTTGAGATCCCGAGTCATGGCCAGCCATGGTTGCTTGTCCTAATAAGCAAAATAGGAAAGTTAACAAGTTTTACAGTCAGTTGGACAGGATCAATAGAAAAATCAAACTAATCTCTACACTGTGCTTAATACTTCCATGGGCAGCTATTAAATCTGCTTTCAGGCCATTCAACACACACTGGATATACACAAGGAGCAGGCACATTCAAAACACTGTATCTTGAAGTACAATACAGGTGACACAAAAGCAGACAAGGAAATGAAGAACTTTGAATGGGAGAACACTTCAGATTTTCAGAGTTCACTCAACAGAATTTAAATATGCAAAAAATAATCAGTATGATGATAATGACATGAGGTAAAATTCCTCAAAAATAAAGAAGAAAATTGCCAGTCCTGCCTACACAACCATTCAATATAGGGAATTTTCTACCAAGTATTCAGGAATTTGCAATACCCAATTAAAATAAATCTTCATAAGTTCAGCTAGGGAATAGCTTTACTTGCATATCCAAAAACTTGGTGACATGATTCACACTAGACCACTACTCCGTTTTGTAATTCAAAATGCAGCGTTGCAACTTTTGTGCTATATTAGAGTACAAGTGTTTTGACAATAAAACCTGCCCTACTCCCAGCTGCACATTTCTATTGTGTCTTACTTGCCTACCCTAGTATTCAGAGATCTGGCTAAAACATATATACATGCACATGTATATGTTCTGTTTAGCTTTCAGCTACATCAGCAAGCCAACTGAGCCAACTACAAAACCTCAGGAGTGTTTTCACAGGTACAGCAAAACCACCAAGTACATGAGGGCATGCCTTTGCATTTTGTCTGCACCTAGACTAAAGTTTCAGATCTACTGTAAGAAGTCAATTAACACAAAAGCCTGGCATGTATACAGTAGCATACTTGCAGCATCAGTGAATGGTCGAGGCTGGCACCTCTGGTAATCACACAGTCCAACCCCAACCTGCTCAAACCAAGGTCTGCTACAGCAGGTCTCTCAGGAATTCGCCCATCCAGGTTTTGAGCACCTCCAGAGATAGGGACTCCACAAATGCTGTGGGGAACCCGTTCCAGCATTTGATCATCCTTACAACAAAAGAGTTTTTCTTTTTAACGTTTAGAGATGTTTTTTAAGGGTATGCTTTCCTAACGTTTAATATTTAGGACAAGTATTTGCTATTTACCTTATAACTCAGCTAATAGGAAGCACACGTGCCACATGATTTCCTACCAAACTCGGCAGAGATGCTGTAGCCACCAATAACCCAGTAAAAGAAGGATACAAGGAACCGCTACAGCTAGTTCTACATTCATTAACACACTCCTTATGCCAACCTGATCTTGTGACATCTCTGGTGTATAATCAGGTATGCTTGCCTGCAACTGGGTTGATTATGCAACAGCAAAAAATCTCAAAGAAATACCCCTCCTCCCCCAAATAAAAAAAAATATTTGGACTTAGAAAGCCAAGGTCATCTCTTCTTTACGCCAGACCGACACAAACAGATCACAACAGAAGGCTTCCTTTTCGGAAAAGCCCGACGCCCTTGAGGGGGACGTCCCGCCCCGCCACCTGCCCTGACACCGGCCCCCACCAGCTCCGCGCTCAGTATTCGGGGAGGCGACACCGCAGCCGAAAGGTCGCGGG
>VXAA01003519.1:251425-261993 GCA_013399115.1 Anseranas semipalmata
CTGGTTCCGGGTGCGGGCAGCGCGCTGCACGCGTGCGGCTGGGCCCGGCGGCGGCAGAGCGGCGGCAGCGGCACCGGCACCGGAGCCGCCGGCCCGGGGAGGTAAGGGCCGGTTCCCATCCTCGCCGGGCGCAGTTGTGCGTTGTGGTCTGCGCCACCGGCTGCGGAAGATGTCGTTATTGCCTCGCGAGTCCTCTGTTTAAGCGGACCTTGATGAATTTTATTTTTATTGTGCGCTTTCGTGGTTAAAGGGATTTTACGTGTCTTGCAGACCGCTTTAAGTTTAACTAATTAATATTATAGTGGTGATTTCTCTAAATGTAGCGTTAACCAGAGTAATAGAATGTGAGCCGTGACTTAATAAATAAGGTGTATTAACTGTTTGGAATACAGTAAGGTTAGGCGTATCTATTAAATATGTATTATAGAGATAAGCTTATAGTTCGCACAAAGGTGTATAAAATTATGGTAACCGTTAAGGGTGATATCCAAATGTAAAAATGCAGACCAAGCTTACCATCTAAATCCAAACTTTCTGCGTGATGACTGGTGCTGGTAATTTCAGCTTGGCCACTAAATGTGATAAAGGTCTGTTCAGGAAATTTATATGGTTAGAGCCTTTTTTCTTACTATCCATATGGTGCTTCTAAATGTCTTAAACATTTGGTACTTTAGTCTAGTAGAACTGAGAAAGAGTAAGAAGTGTTAGGGAGGCACATATTGCAACGGGCCCTTGCAGTACTTCAGTTCAGTCTCTGTAGTTACTCTGGTGACAGCGACAGGACCCGAGGGAAGGGCATGGAGCTGTAAATGGGGGAGGTTCAGGCTGGGGTTTAGGAAAAGGCTCTTCACTGAGAGGATGGTTGGGCACTGGCACAGGCTCCCCGGGGCAGTGGTCATGGCACTGAGCCTGCTGGAGTTCGAGAAGCATTTGGACAACGCTCTCAGACACATGGTCTGATTTTTGGGTGGTCCTGTGTGGAGCCGGGAGTTGGACTCAATGATCCTTGTGGGTCCCTTCCAACTTAGGATCTTCTATGATTCCATGAACACATGAGTGTGGTCAGATGGTAGTCAGATGTTAGATATATTTATACATAAGTTTTTTGTTTTATTTTATTTTTTCTTACTGACTGACTGGAAAAGAGCCATCTGATTTTTTTTTTTCCTTAGTTTTTGGGTAATTCACTCTTATGCCTCTAAAGTGTTTGTGAGGAACAAGTCTAACAACTGCGTGTTTAACTTTTGTTTTGTCTTTTGTCCTATAGAAGTGCAAGCATGGCATCCACGGAAGAAAGCTTTCCTCGAGGGGGCATCCAGAAAAAACCCACAGAGAAAACGGGAAAAACACCCAAACCAAAGATAGAGCAGGACAACTTGTTCAATGTATGTTGTTCTCATGTTCTTGATTAACTCTCCTCAGAGCTCTTCCACTGTCAGAACATGACTTGCAATCCTTCTTATCCCTTACTTCTAT
This sequence comes from Anseranas semipalmata, assembly GCA_013399115.1. Taxonomy (NCBI): domain Eukaryota; kingdom Metazoa; phylum Chordata; class Aves; order Anseriformes; family Anseranatidae; genus Anseranas; species Anseranas semipalmata. The sequence continues at coordinate 252,902 of VXAA01003519.1, forward strand.
AGTAGACTAAAGAAGGGACTGCCAGAAGGAGATAGCTGCTGCATTCTTATTGTGCCTGGTCTTTTAAAGGTCCCTGATGTCTGATACGTGTTGGACGGGATGACAAAAAAAAGTTCAATCAAAATTATTGGTCAGGATTTAGCTTTTAAGTATTCCACAAGCATCTGATGCTGAGGTATAGTTGTGCTAGAGTTGGTGGACAAAGACTAAGTTTGGTCTTTGTTTTTCTTGTCAGTAAAGTGTGGTTCAGCTCACTTTTGCCACTTCTTTCTGCTCCCAAGATTCACAGTTTTGTAAGTGGTCAGCCTAAGCCCAAAAGGAGATATTTTGCAAGACTTGTATGTAGACAAATTAGCAAGCTCAGTCCCTTTTTTCTCCAATCTAGCATTTTCCTCTAACTTTATTCCTGGCAATGGAGTTCTGCCTTGGTGTGGTGTTCATCTTACCTACTTTTGTTTTTTCCTTTCCTTATAATCTGATTTAGGTTCACCATGAAGAACAATCCCAGAAAAGAAAAAGGAGTCAAGGAGATTTAGGAAAGCGGAAAAAGTTCAAGGCAGACAAAAAAGCTGCTGCTAAAGACAGTGTTATGAATATCGAACCACTCACAATTGAGGTTTGTGGATAGATGTTTTATTTTGTGTGTGTCTCTTTTTTGGGGGGCTTGTTAAAAATGGCATCTTCTGCCTCATTAAACCTGTAAAATACAACAGCAATTTAGGACAAAAATGTGTGTACCACACTGCTATCACTGACTTCCAAGATACCCACTGTATACTATTCTTTCTGTTTTCCCAGGACCTTTGTGAGGGGATGCTGCTCCTTGGTTGTATAAAAGAAGTCAGTGACTTTGAGCTCGTCGTCAGCTTGCCCAATGGACTTTCAGGATTTGTGCCAGTCACTCAGATCAGTGATGCCTACAGCAAAATGCTGAGCAAGCAGGTGGCCCAAGGGGAACTCCTGGAGGTGAGACTTCGGGTCAGGGCTGTGATTGGTGTCTGGGAGCTAGGGAGTATTAGTAATACCTCAGAATCAACCCTGAGGCCTTGCTTATGAGCCTGGTTTCTGGTGTGTCACATCTGACTTTAGTATGATTGCCTGCAATGGCTTAGCCTTGGCTAAATAGTGCATGAACTTCATAGCGTGTTGAAGTTGGAGAGATTTGTGCTGTATTTTTGCTGCTGTAGCTAAATACTGATCCTTGGCTGTAGGCAGTTAAAGGAGGAAGATAATAAAGTGGTTGGAAGATGATGTGAGAATGCAAATGCCTCTCAGAGGGCTTGAGGAATAGCATGGTCCTTACAGTTGCATCGTGTTTCTGCATGCAGTGTGTTGCTGCGTAGCGCTAATGTAGACTGACTCTGGACCCAGCTTTTCCAAACAACCTTTGCAATTTCCTGATAATGTGATTGCTGAAATGAAAGAGGATGGAGTACTCTGTTACCCTGTCTCTCTGATGTCAGCAGTCTATAAATTTTCCCAAGTTGCAGAATGTGGGATATGCTGCATGTTAACCTTTTAGTGGTGATGTTTTCCTGTGCTAAAGAGGGTGGTGAGGTAAGGGTCTCTGGCTTGGTCCTCAGCTGCAACCTTCTAATTTCATCCCACATAGTATTCCTTTTATAAGCAAAGCTTATAACCAGACTTGCTAATACATGGTGTCATCCCTGCCTCTATATTGAGGTCTTGGTGTTTGTGGTATTTCTTGCCTTTTATTGTAGTGTTGGTGGAGAGCAAGGGCATTCTTATGGGATTTTGGTTTCTAAAGCTACTTCAGTAACAAATTCTGGCCTTCTTATATTATTTAATATTATCAGATGTGTATATGTTCTTACTCTTTTGTTCATCTTGCTGGGCAGGACTTGAATTCTCTCTCGGACATGTATTCTCCAGGGACACTGGTCAGATGCATTGTGACCAGTGCTGAGAAAAGTGCTGATGGACGTCGGAGTATCAAATTGTCGATCAACCCCAAAAATGTCAATAAGGGTCTGAACGCTTCAGCACTAACATCAGGCATGGTACGTGTTCTGGGTCTGCCACAGCCTCTCTGGGCTTTGGAGGTGCCTCTTGAGCAGTGAATGGTGGGAAGACTTCAGTTTGTCCTTGCATGCTATTAGAGCAGAACATGGAGATGCTGCTACCAGTGGAATAAACCTGGAAGGAGAGGGCAGTATTGGTTCTTGGCTACTGGCCTGCAGGCTGTCACCCATGAAATCCATTTACCTGATTCTGTTTGGATTTGGACCAATTATTTAATTACTTCTTTCTGCATAGGTTTCTTTGTTATTTATGCAGAGTGTAGTATTTAACAACCTGTCTTGCAGAGGTGCTTAGTTGTTTAGTTTTTGTGTTTCCAGCTTTATGGTTGCAGGCATGTGTCTGCAATTACAGCACCTGTTATTTTTGAGCATCCCCCCCCCCCTTTTTTTTTTTTTTTTTTTTTGACCAACAGGTTCATTAACTCCATACATGTATAGGTGGACGAGGGTAGAGTTGAGACCTTGTTGCCAGATGAGCTCTCTAGTAAGAAAGAATGCTGTGTTCCTTCTGCTCTGCAAAATTCTGTTCTCTGTCCTCATGAAACAAGTCAGTACTTGGGTGGTAAAACTCTCACCAGGTGTGCATTCTCTGCAGGCTCAGCTGTTTCTTCACATTACTGAATTGCAGTGCTTCCCTCCCAACAGCTGCTCTCTGGCTTTGTGTCTAGTGCAGAAGACCATGGCTACCTCATTGATATTGGAGTCATTGGAAGTCATGCTTTTCTGCCTCGTCAGAAAGCACAAAATTACATCAAAGCAGTCAAGAGAGGTAAGTAGTAGTACAAGAAGAGCTGCTGGGGTTAACGTGGATATGGAGAATGACAGGGATTAAAGCTCATTATATCCGTTGTGTTAGTGCACAGGTCATGGTGGAATCTATGAGTTGTTGAAAACAGCAGTTTTGTGGCTGGTGGGCAACAAGCTGTTAGGTTTCAGCCTGTTTTCTGCCAGGCCATGTTGTTGTTCCAAGCCCATCCATCCTTGCTGGCAGTAGACTTTACTTTGATTGAAAGGAGTTCAAACTTCTTAAAATAGAAGCAACTCTGAAAAAGCTTTGGACAAAAATATAGGCAAAAGAGGATCCCTTAGTGTTCCTGGAGGGGGCTTTTATGCTGTGGCTTGTCTTTGTAGGGCCTGACTTGAAAATAGGTCAGAACCTGAACTGCGTCATTGAGGAAGTAAAGAATGAGGGAAGAATTGTCCGTTTGTCTGTTGATCGATCAGAGGTTGCTGCATCCCTTGCAACAGAACAACAGAACTGGACTCTCTCTAACTTACTGCCAGGGCTGGTGGTGAAAGCTCGAGTGCAGAAGGTAAGCTCAAGGTTTTTGTTTGTGGGCTTTCTCTTTTGTTTTGAACCTTCCTGAAGATAGGGATACAGGTAAAATGGAGATGGAGGTTTTGTACCCTGGAAAATTTTGTTTGGGTTCAATTACATGAGAATAGCAAACACTATTTTCAGCTAGGCACTCCCACTGGGTTCACCTAAGCTCTGATCTTTGCCCTGGTTCCGATGCTATGAGTGTAAGGCTTCAGCCTGGAGATGGTGATGAACCTTGGAGCAGAACAGGATCCACTTTATGCTTCTATGGCCTTTGCCGAGGAGAAGTATTCAACAACATAGTGGTAGTCTTCAGAGTAAACATAACATTAGTGAAAAACTAAAAGTTTGCTTTTACAAAGCAATGTAGAAAACAGAATTGTTAGTGGTTTTCCTGTCTCTTGGTGTGCTTGTTGTTTAGCATTTAGGGTGACTTTTTGTGAAATGTGTGAATTGCTCTCTGCTTCTGAGCTGCATAAAAACTGATTGACTTTTTTCTTTTTTTCTTGACATCTTCGTGTATAATTTCCTTCCCCTTTCTAGGTAGCCCCACTGGGGATCAGTCTGACCTTTCTGTCTTCCTTCACTGGAATTGTGGATTTCATGCATGTAGACCCAGATAAATCCATGAACTACTCTCCAAATCAAGTGGTAAGGAGAGGGTGAAACACAGATGGAGTTTGTATGTTGCTTACAGCATCCATTATCTTCTCCAGCAGCATTTTGGGGAAGGGTATTTTTCATTGGAATCACCTCTGAAATTTTGCTGATGATAGCTGTCGAAAGACAGCTATGTCTTCTATTTAAATGATCATTGTGGCTGCTTTAGAGTTGTGAAGAGCAAAGCCATTCCTGGGGTAATGGAAAACTTGTTTGGGAAGCACGAGAGACTTCTGAATGATGGCAAATGACCTGTGCAGTTGTGTTTCCCTCATTGCACTGGTATCAAACTAACCCATAAACAACAGATGAAAGCAAAAAACTCTGATCTGTAAGCTGTTGAAACTGAGATGATGTTTTAGTAGCAATATGGGAAAGTGCTCATGTGTGAGCAGAGTTCAGGCACCAAGCATAATACCTAAAAACAAACAACAACAAAAAAAAACATGAATGATATGACTTTCTTCTCTTTTGTATGTAAACCGTTGTTTAACAAACATTATCTTCTTCTAGGTGAAAGCTTGCATCCTCTCTATCCACCCCACCTCCAAGGTGGTGCGGCTGACTCTGCGGCAGGCTTTCCTGCACCCTGGAGGGTCCCCAAACCAGATCTCCAGTGATCGCATAGGGGCAGTGGTGGAGGAATCGACAGTGAAGGCTTTCTACAAGCAGTTTGGTGCTATCTTTGAGCTTGATGATGGTACTTGTGCATTTGCACGGGTAAGTACTAGGGCAGTGACAGAACTGCTTCATAGATATCAGCCTCTTGGGGAAGAAAGCTAGGACAAGGCTTTACTTCGTACCCTTATGTTCTTTGTTAGACAAATACAACAAAATTAAGATAACGTGTAAGGTGTTGGCTAAATCCAGCCCTCCCCTGTTTGGGTTGGAATGTGGGTGAGTTTGTGCAAGGACTGGTGCAACCTGCTGCATAAAGAGTACATTAGAAGAATGGTTTTTGTCAGCTGCTACTACTTCAACATAAGGTCTTACGTTTATTTATAAGTGCTTCCACTTTCCAAACACTAAATTGCTATCTGTTTTTTCTAGTTGAAACATCTGTCAAAAAACAGAAAATCCTTTAAACCTGCAGCATTTAAGACAGGATGTAAACATAGAAGTCGGATCATTGACTACAGCCTGATGGATGAGATGTGTATTTTATCTCTGAAGTAGTAAGTTTCACAGACTCTTTTAAGAAATTGATCAAAGGATTAGAAGGGTTCGGTCAATGTGGAAGATACTGCATTGCTTTGCTGAACTGGAACTTGCCATTTGGGTTTTTTTGGCCTCTATCTTTGTCTCGTATCAGGCTGTGTAGATATCTCACGTATCCTACCCTAACCATAGGGATACCACCTATATAGTTGGTGGGCTGAGGCTAAATGAATTCTGCTGAGATCATGTCAGAAGACTGTGACTGAACAGGAAACTAAACCTTGTTCTTCCCCGTCCCAGTCCGTTTTGCTCCTCCCTCTTAGTGTTTCCATTTGTGGCTTTAAGCAGTGCAGATAATGGGTTCCCCTTTCATGGAGCCATGTCTGGTGGTTATCACCTGGAACGGAACCTGGTGAACCTCCCTGAACTTTATCCAGAGAGCTGTGCTGGGAGGTGGGTCAGCTGGAGTAAAAAACACAACTTTGGTGCTGTAAAGTGCTGGGTATGCATGGGATAATGGATATTTGGGAGAAGGTGAAAAGATGATTGTTTCCTCTTATCCTGGATTTTCTTCAAGTTGACTGACTTGTCATCTCTTGCTGTGTCTCTTTCCTAGTCAAATTATTGAAGCTCGTTTTCTGCAGTACCAAGATATTCACACAGGTGATGTGGTGCAGGTAAGCTCCTGGAGGACTGATGCTATGAAGCAGTTGTACTTAAAGAACTGATCTAGCTAATGTGCATTCTTCTGCTTAATATATGTATTCAACTTCTGATTCAGACTAGTGATAGGAAAGTGAGAAGGAAAGCCTTTCCTTTATAGGATTTGCTTAACAAAGTGCAATACTTATCTTTCCCCATTTTGTTCAGCGAGACTGAGTGTATGAAATTAAAACTCACCTTGCACGTAAACTAAAAGTGCATGTATGGACCATCAAAATCAGCTGATGGGCAAAAACAGTTACTCAGCTATGGTCATTCTTCTGTTTGAGTCATGACTGCGTTGGATATGTCTCTGGAAACAATTCTAGGTTGCCAGAGTTGATAGGAATTTTGCAGAAGTAGCCTATGCTTAAGGAAAATAGGTTGTAAAACAAACTTATACAATATGTAAAAGTTAATGGGTCAGATTAATTAGGTATAGTGTGGGTTAGACTAAGATCTTACGGAGCATTGTCAAGTCAAATGATAATATGTGGTTCAGTGTCTTGGGTGCTTCCTATCTGTGCACAGTCTGCTTTTCTTGCTGAATGTACTGATCCTTTTATCCCTTTTGTGTTTTAGGGCAAAGTGTTGGCTCTGAAACCTATTGGGATGCAGGTGAAAGTGACTGATGGAATTAAAGGGCTTGTGCCATCCATGCATCTTGCTGATGTAATCCTGAAGCAGCCTGAGAAGAAGTACAGCATAGGAGATGAAGTCAGGTGTCGGGTGAGAGCTGCCAAAAAGGGTCTTCAGCTGCTTTAAATTGCTTTATTTCGTTCTGAGTATTTAGCAACCATATTGATTGGACAATGGCACACATGGTTTTTTGAACCTTCTTGTACTCTACTCTTGTAGGTGCTGGAGTGCAATCCTGCAGAAAGGAAGCTATTCCTTACTCTAAAGAAAACTCTTGTTCAATCAAAACTTCCAATCCTGTCCAATTATGAAGATGCAGAACCAGGTCTGATTACACATGGCTTTGTGGTGTGTGCAAGGGAATTTGGCTGCATTGTGAAGTTCTACAATGATGTCAAAGGTCTGGTACCCAAGAATGAGTTGAGCTCAGAGCCCATAACTTGTCCTGATAAAGTCTTCCATGAAGGCCAGGTAATTAATGTACCTATGCTATGCCTTGTGAATGAATATAAAAGAGAAATCTGCATTGAGTTGGCTTTGATGCGAGTTTTCCCTGGAGGAACCAACTACACCAAGAGATGTTCACCTTTCACTTTAAGTAATGGTTAGCCTCATCTGTTTAAATGGAGCATGTGAAAGGGACAGCTTTTTGAGTATTTCAGAGCTGTTTTCCCCCAACCCCCCGCCCCAGGATCTCTCTGTTCTGCATTTAGCAGGCACTCTGGTATGCAATATAGAGACTACAGTTTGATGAGTTATGGAGATCTTAGCAGAAGGTTGGGGTTCTAGACTGCGTTTCTTCTAAGGAAGTTGGAACTCTCACCTAAAGAACCAAGAGGATGATGTTTTCTCCTTCTGTTTTCTGTTTTTTCTTGTTTGTTCTGAATCCTGCACATCTTCACAGAATCACAGAATCGTTCAGGTTGGAAGAGACCTCCAAGATCACCTAGTCCAACCTCTGACCTAACTCTAACAAGGCCCACACTAAACCATATCTCTAAGCTCAACATCTAAACGTCTTTTAAAGACCTTCAGGGATGGTGACTCAACCACTTCCCTGGGCAGCCCATTCCAATGCCTAACTACCCTTTCAGTAAAGAAGTTTTTCCTAATATTCAACCTAAACCTCCCCTGACGCAACTTTAGCCCGTTCCCCCTCGTCCTGTCACCAGGCACGTGGGAGAAGAGACCAATCCCTACCTCACTACAGCCTCCTTTAAGGTACCTGTAGAGAGCGATAAGGTCACCCCTGAGCCTCCTCTTCTCCAGGCTGAACAACCCCAGCTCCCTCAGCTGCTCCTCGTATCTTAAACCAGGCATTCTAGGATCCGTGCTGTTCAATAAGTACTAGTCTTTGTTATGGGCAGACTTGTAGAGATTTCAGCCATCTTTGTTATTTTTTTTCTGGTGCTTTCTTATGTCTTTAATCTCTCTGTTTATTGGGTGGCTAAATAAAAGGGTAATTTTCTGGTCAAGATTTCTGTCTGCACATCTAGAGATCTGAATTTTATTCTCAACTCTAGTACAAACCTGTCACATACTTGTGGCAAGTCATTAAATGATTATGTACATTTTCCCTCCGAGTTCAGAAGGACTTTCGTCTCTGAACCTGTTAAGTTACAGTTGGTGGCCTGCTGTTATTATGTGAAAGAAAAATGTACCATATGTGCATTTCCCTGTCTCATTTTGTAGGTGGTAGTACACTGAGGATGAGAGTCAGCCCAATTAAACTTTTGTTTTATCTTTTTTTGCTGCAGGTTGTTAAAGTAATGGTGTTGAAATGTGAGCCCCAGCAGGAAAGGCTCTTGCTGTCTTTCAGGTTATCAGGCAGGCCTGTGCCTGAGGGCAAAAGTGAATGTACTCCAAAGAAGAAACAGGAAGTGAAATATCAGATAGGAGAGGTATTGAATTCAATGACTGTTCCCCTTTTTGCCTCATTCTAATTGTTTTATAAAAAAATTGGTATCACTTTGAGCGTCTGTGCTTCAAGGAAAGCTGTTGGAAGTCAGGAAATAGCATTAAATGTGCATTTCTTATTTTGTGGCCAGATCAAAAACAAGATGTATGTTGTCAGTGGTCAGGATAAAGAAGTCCCAGGTCAGTCTTCTAGGAGGTACCCATTAATGCTTCTGCTCCTAGGTGAAATCCTCTTTCTTCTGGATGCTGCTGATGTTCACTCCAAAAGCAGCTGCTTTTGCTCCCTGGAAAAAAGATAACTTCAGAAAAATGTTTTGAAATGCTTCCTTGTTGTCTTTGGAATGAACAGTTTCCAACACCTTGCAGATATAACCGATGCAGGAACATGGCAGTTGTGTTTTTCTTTTTTTAATTTTGTTGAAATGATTCCCTTCAAATAGAAAGTTACAACCAAGAGAACGTTTCTAGCATTTGGCTTCTGGGAGCTGAGAATTACTTTTATTTTACTATCGATGTTGGCATGCTTCTGAGGCTCAGCCCTGTTGATGTGAGATTTTCCATATATAGCTGGGAGGCCATGTCAGAGGCCCTGGAGCACAGCATTTGGTAACCTGTGCATACTTTAAAGGCACTTGGAGTTTTATATCACTCTA
>VXAA01003519.1:262018-280617 GCA_013399115.1 Anseranas semipalmata
TTCAGATGGTTGATGTGAAAGTCTTGAAGAAGAAAGAGAATGGGCTAGAGGTTTCTATCTTAGAAGATGAAGGCAATGTGACAGCCTCACTTCCCACAGTGTACCTCTCTGACTTTGTTGCTAACTGCAAGCTCCTGTGGCATTGTCTTCAAGAGGGAGATGTCCTGCCCAGAGTTATGTGCCTAAGTGACAAGGGGGACCAAATTGTATCCTTTGTCATCTCAACCAGTCAAATGAGGGAGGTGGAGGAGAAGAAAGGGAGGAGGGGAGAAGGAGGTGTGTGTGTGTGTCTGTCTGTCAGGAATCCGGAATATCTGCAACAAACAGAATATGTGCTAGTTAATGTGTTGAAGTGGAAGTGCCTGTCAAGCTATTGATGTTTCAAAGAGCCATTATAATTTGATTGTGTTAAGTGAGGCTCAGCTGCTGCTAGAATCCCATCAAGACCAGGACTTGGTTGTGAAATCCCTGAGCTTCCCAACCAGCTTCTGGGCATCAGTCTTGATCGTATCACAACCTTAGCAAAAATGTGGCTGTTCTTATACCAAAAAGGCAGAACTGAAGTGAAAACTTCCTAATATTTCAGCTAGTGTGAAACATGCATCTTTAATGGTGAGTAGCTAAGAGACATTGATTGCTAAATTTTAGTGTAGAGGGAGCAAGATGTTAACTGAAACTGCAGGATTTTGGGCTCCTGTACTGCCTAACCTGCAAGAAGTGCTGTAGCTCAATGGCTAGCAGTACCAAGAGATTTGATTGGCATCAGGCTCCTTTCATTCATCTTTTCCCACTTTTCCTAACTGTTTGTTCAGATCTTGTGCAGAAAGTCTGCAGTGATTTCTGCTGTACAGGAGGAGCAAGTTGTGAGAAGTTTCTCTGAAATCCAGCCTGGGATGCTGTTGACTGGTTACGTGAGGAATGTTATGCCCTTTGGAGTGTTTGTGGAGTTCCCTTTTGGTGTGACAGGACTGGCACCCAAAGTGGTATGTCATGCATTCACTTGACTTCAGAAAACAGCACGTATAATCAGCAGAAAAGGTTGAAACATGTTTTTTGAGGAAGGTTGGAGGGAACAGTAGGGCTGGGGGTCCTGCATTTGTACAGCTTCCCCCAACGAGGTAAAAGCTACTTCTAAGCTTGTGTTTTAATTCACTTCCAAAATGAAGTAAAGGACTTCATTCTATCAGGGATTTCATGTGAATTCAGTAATTCATTTTAATTGACAGCTTTTTGTTAATTTGGTTAATTTTTCTTGTGTGTTTTCATGAATTCTTAACTCAAACCCTTCTCCTCAACAGCACTGCAGGTAGCTGATAATTAGCAACTGTGCTCAGTAATCCTTGCCCCTTTGTTTCCTCTGCACAGAGCATGAGTGACAAGTTTGTGACAGACACCAAGGACCACTTTGTGGTGGGACAGACTGTGATTGCGAAGGTGATGAGCATTGATGAGGAGAAGCAGCGCGTGCTCCTTAATCTGAAGGTGTCAGAGTGCAGCTCAGGCGATTCAGCTGCAGAGAGCTTTTCCCTACTGAATCAATATTTCAAGGAGATAAAGGAAATCAGGAACTTGTTGAGAAGAAGAGGTAAAAGATTGCACATGTTCTGTCAAAAGGGATCATATCACAAAAAAGGGTTTTTAGAGGTACAAAAAGGTAAAACTGTTTTCTTTTAAATGAAAGAGAGCTCAGTTCAAGCAGAGAATTGGCTTTCAAGAGGGGCTTATTAGAAGAAGGATGTATGTGCAGTGTGTGCCATTGACAAGAAGGCTTTCTGGAACTACAGCTGGAACAAGCCAAACAATCTGCTCTTTTTACTGAAGTCTGCTAGATTTTTTGCATTGGTTTGAGGCTGAAACTTAAAGAATTAAAAGTAAGGGGATAAATAGATGAAGTGTGAGGTCACTGCACCCGAAGTATGAGGGAGATGCAATGGAACCAGTAGATGGGTGCCACAAAGTATCTGTGAAGGTGAAAATGAGAGAGACCAGGGTGAGATTGGATGCTCTATAGACCAAAGCCTTTCTGCAGGAGGCGTGTGTGTCTGTGTGTGTGTCTGTGTGTGTGTCTGTGTGTGTGTCTGTGTGTGTGTCTGTGTGTGTGTCTGTGTGTGTGTCTGTGTGTGTGTCTGTGTGTGTGTGAATATTTGTAATTGCCTTATGAACCAGTCTAAAAGTTAAGCAACTAAGGCATGTTGTGGTGGTAATTTCACAGTTTGTGTTGCGTGAAAAATTGTCTGTTTACTTCGAATCTGGCAGTGGTTAATTTTTTAATATTCCATGTTCTTGTATTATAAGAGCCTTAGCAAGCAGACCTGATTTCTCTGGTTAGTAAGCAGATGCTAAACTCCAAAGAGCCTATGGGTATAAGGAATATTGTTCCAAGCTCAGAAACTTACATAACGTGTCAACAGAGGTGTAGGCTTATGTTTTTTCCACTTCTTTAATGGAATAATGACTACTGGAAGTCCTGAAGGAGTTTACTTTTATGTGCCTGGGTGAATTGCCACAAAGCACCAGTGGAGCAAAACAGACCACCCAATGCCTAAGCCTGAATTTTCCCAAACATCTGAAAAGTGGTGATAAACAATAGGCTTTCATTGCATGCAAACGTGTGTTAGAAACAGGAACTTAATACCTACCTCTGCTAATTACATAGTTCAGGAAAAACAGTGCTGGTGGCTGGATATTAGGGTGTTAGGCACATAAGAATTGGAATGGATGTCATGTCAATTCTACTCTACACAAAAGCGGTGGAAGGACAGAAAAACCTGGACGTGGCCTAAGTGAGTGTGTCTGCCACTTGCTGTGCCTTTAGAAAGGCTGTGCAAGTTAACTGCCTGATGGTTAAGCCATGATTTTTTTTTTTTTCCCCAGTACTGTCTGAAGAATAGTATGTCTGTTTAACCCTCCAAAAACATCATTCCTTTTAAAACAATAAAGGAGAAGGCTTTGATTTGAGAACAATTTCCTTAATTGCCTATTATACACTGCAGGCAACGGATATTTTTATATTGCATTTAAGCAAACAGGGCTAGCTTTGTCCATCAAAATAAAGAGGAATCATTGACAAGAGTAACAGTGTATTATTTGTATGTCTAATGTATTTGCTGGTAACTGAAAACTGACGAGAAACTAACATTTCTACCTTCATCTAACACTGCTTTTTAACTATGGCAGTGAAGGACCCTAGCATTATTTTTATAGGCAATTAAGAACTGCTTCTACTATTCTTAGGATATAGAAATCCACATTTGTACATGCTGCTCATTGAGTTGTTTTTTATTGTTGATATTTGTGCATGGAATGCCTGATTTTCATGGAGGGGTTTTTAAACTGCTCTGAGCCCTAGCTAGGATCTGCTCAACTGGAATCTATAGCGGTGCCTCTACTAGCTTCAGCACTATGATAACTATGCTGTCACTCAAATGCTCGTGATGGCCAAAACCTAGTACTCATATGAGTTTGTGCAAATGGATTTGCCTACTTGTATTAGAGGTTTGCTGAAGAAGTCCTCCAACAAAGGTTTTCTTATATGGTGTTTTACTACTATTAGGAATACTGAATATCTCACAGTTTATTTTTATCAAATTCTAACTCTGCCTTTTTAGGATCTTTTTATATGCAGTAGTATTTCATGTTTTGTTTCCTATAATTGTGAAGTGATGGATCTGTTTTGTGGTTTTTTTTTTTTTTTTNNNNTTTTTTTTTTTTTTTTAGTATCAATCCCTGTTTGCTTTCGCCTTTTACTGTATGCAGTGGTGTGTGCTAGTGTTTCTAGAGAGAACATTTTCCAGTCTTAGAGTTATCAGGTCATAAATGTTTCTACTTTGATTAAATCGTAGAATTTACTTATTTGTATCTTTACAGATTCAGGGGCCTAAACTGTGTTTTCCTTTATAGAGGTGGATATAAATGCTTGTTCATGCTCTCTTGGGCAAATGTGAAAGCTGTCTTTATTTTGCTAAGAAATGGTGTAGGTAAAACTAACTTCCCAAACTTTCTTCCCTTTTTCTAGGGGAGTCTGGCATGGCCCGAGGCCTTTGTGAATTGGTGCCTGGGAAGGAGCTGCAGCTGGTTGTGCAGGATGTGAAGGAGGATGGCTCAGTACTGTTCAGTGGCAGCTGCATCAGAGGCTTGACTGTAACAGCTACTCGCTACCATTTGGGAGGTAGGGTGTCTTTTCTTTGACTACATGCTTTGGTTTTCACTCTTGTAGTGTGAAACCTGAAATGAAATTCCTGAAACGAATTCTTCCGATGAGGAATCAACATGGGAGGAGTCTGCTCAAAGTAGGGACAAGCTCAAAGAGGTAGTTTAGTTTCTTGATGTCTTGCCAATCCATTTGCATGATTTGGATTGTATTGCTTAAGCCTACCTGTGCCTCTGTTAACCAAATTGTAAGACAGACCTAATCCTGCCTCATATCTCAGGCATCTTGTAAGACTTAGTGCTTTGAGCTCTTTGTCTATATACATAGACAAAGTATATAGACAAATACTGATACAAACTCCAGCTTACTGTCTTTTTCTTTCTCTAGAAGCATGTTCTTTGGACCATTCTCAATATGAAATTGCTGTTAATTTTTCTTCTAAATCAATGTAAATTTAAAATAGGACTGCAATTTCAGTATTTTGTAATTCAGTGATTAAAGCAGGAAAGTGTCCCATTATGCAGAACCAAACAAGTACATGCAGAGATGATGAATAAATCAATGAAACCAATCTAAAGGGTTAAGTTCAGCAGGAGTGGTAACCCAGAACTTCTGCATTCAGAAGAGTTTCTGCTTCATCAGCAACAAATAGACTGATGGTTTTTGTGCAAAAGTTGTCATAATCTTTTTGCAAAAGCCTATATTACTTTGAATTTGTGTTTCGTCAGTCTGTTGTCTGTGTTAGTAAGAGCTGGATCTTTGTAAAAGTCAATTTAGTTCTTCCATAAAAGTATTGTACTTTTTTTTTTCCAAATAAAAAGCCAATTTTTTTTCCTCCTTAGCATTAATATTGGAGGAATCTGTTTTCTTCTTAACTTAGTACCAGATATATAATAAATATAACTTAAGTAACCTAGTTACAGTTAGCAACTAAACAGTCTTTCTATCTCTGTAGTCCTTAGGAATTAAACTTGAACCACAGGCAACCCTTCCTATCTGTCATGCGCCACTAGTTCAGTTGCTCAAAATTATTTGCTCTCATCAGGACGTAATCTTTGTTCTCATTTATAGACAAAAGTATTGTTCCTGGTGAGAAGACAAAGGGATTGGTTCTTCATGTGGATGCCCTCACATCCCAGGTGTATGTTTCTCTTCGAGAAGAACTGTTAAAACAAAGAGCCAAGCAAGTATGTATTCAGTTCTAAGACTTCTGTGTTTCTGTTCATGTATCAAACTCTAGGGGGATAATGAATTTTGAGGGAGTGGGCTGTTTCCTCCTTTAGAGCTGCAGGAGGTAAAGTGAAGGGAATCAGAATCTCCACAGAGGGAAGTCACTATCTCTGTTTCTTGTCTAGCAACTCACAGAGAACTCCCAGCACTCTGCCATCGTGCAGCACATAGCAGAAGAGTTTGCCGTCGTGTCTCTGGAAACAGGCCAGCTGGCAGCTATCCCCATAGCCTCTCACTTCAATGACACCTTCCGCTTTGACTCAGAAAAACTGAAAGTGGGACAAACAATCTATGCAACCCTAAAAATGGTGAAAGTGAATGACCATGGAGTCCTGTTAGCGGTACAAGACCCAGCAAAGAAGAATGTTTTTGTAAGGGTCCGGAAAGAATCTGAGACAACATTAGAAGAGACACTTGCTGCTGCTGTGACACACTCTCTTTCTGTGGGGGATATCATTACTGGTACAGTTAAATCCGTCAAACCAACCCATGTCACAGTTGCTATTGATGACAAGTTGACAGGTTCAATCCATGCATCCCGGATTCTGGATGAAGTGCCTATAGACTCCTTTCCAACATACACTCTGAAAGCTGGACAGAAGGTGACTGCCCGGGTCATTGGAGGCAGAGATGTGAATACTCACAGGTGGGAAAATAATCACATAATACCACTTCTTGGGGAATGTGAGAAGTCAAACAGTTACTTAATTCAAATGATCTAGACTGTCCTCTCTGTCATCAGATGCTGTTGCAGCTACCCTTGCTGGAGTAGTTGAGACCCTGAGGAAATCTGCTCCTATATTCTATCCCAGATCCATGTTTCAGTGAATTATCTCTCTCTCCCCATGTCGTTGGATTTATCTTGAGTATAGATTGCAAGAAAGAAGATGTCTCATCTTTTAAAGTCCAGTGGAAACCTGAAACACACGTAGAATCTGGTTCCAGGTGCTAAATTTGCCTAAGTACTTTGGGTACCTAAATTGCCACTGAAATAGTACTAGGAAGGGCTAAAACAGTAAGGCTGTGGTAGTTTTAGGGAGCTTACACCTGTTTTTTGTTGATGCAGAGGGAGTACATGTGACCAGGGTCTGGTGAGGTCTTGAGAAACTGATCCTCTTCCTGTTCTGTAGGTACCTGCCCATCACCCATCCACACTTCACACGGTCTGTTCCAGAGCTCAGCATTCGACCAAGGTGAGTGTTGGCCTCTGTACTGTCTGCAAATGCTTCACAGACCTTTTATCTATGTAGCTTCCGTGCCTTGTTCCTCCTGTTTGTGAAGGAGCTGACCATAAGTAAGGAGTTGCATGTGAAGCAAGGCCTCATGCACCTCTTTTTGGCTTCAGGTGCTGCCAGTCTGGACCCTGGAATGTCCCTTCATGTTGGAAGGATTCCCTATTAAGCCCAGGGAAGGATTAATTCCCTACAAAAGGATGCAGCAGGGGAGGGGATGGGGGTGAATGTCCAAAACACATTGTCACAGTTACATTGGCTCATCACAATCTCTTGGGTTTCTAACTCCTGTCTGTATTGCTAGGACCAAACGTTCTTACTGATGTCTTCTTTATTGCAAACAGTGAAATAGAAGGGAAAGTTGCAACAATGAGAGATGGCACCCTCAAGAAACTTGGACTCTACAGTGTTGGACAAACGGTCACCTGTTTCGTGAAGAAGGTGAGGTTTGAGGTCAGAGGCTTCCTAAGATGTGTGCTAGGGAGAGACAGCAAGTGGAGGTGACCCCAAGGGGCTTTAGCTTAAACCTATAGACAAACTGACGCTACCGGACTCTTCATTAACCATGAGAGTGGCCCATGTAAAGCCCAGTGTCTTATGGAGAGAGTAGAGGAAAGTCGCATTTTCTGTACTTGAGAGGGACTGATCCTCTTAGACATGCCAGTTTGTTGCCAGCAGATGCTTACCACCCCGCATTCTAGCAAAATGGCCTTTGAGAAATTGTGTATGCCACCTGCACCAAGTATGTTCCCTGCTGATCCCTTCTGTGTGCTTGCCTGTGAATCACAGCAGCATTATGTGCACAAGAGTAGAAGTGAAATCACCATTTTTGCTTGGTGCGAGACCAAAGGTGGAAGTGGTCATCTCTAGCCTTAAAAATTAGCGTGTCCACTGGGGAAGGTTTTTCTCCCCAAGGTCTCATGCTGTCTTTTGGTTGTTTGGTGTCTTCTCAGTATAACACCCTCAAAAATTGGCTGGAGGTAGAAGTCACCCCTGATATTCGAGGAAGAGTCCCTCATCTGCTGCTATCTCTGAACACCAAGGTAAGAGGCTATTACAGGTAAGCTCCGCACATTCTTCTATGCATATGGCTGCAAGTAATGGCCATAGACACTTCTGACATCAGTGTAAACTCTGTCTAGTGCTCTGCTCTTTAGGCATCACGCCCCTCACTGATAAGCAACTACTATGCCTGTAGCTAGTTCAGTCCAGGATAACAGCTATTGAAGAAATGCTGAGCTATCTGTCAAGGGTATGCATCTAACATGCATTTAGAAAGTGTAAAGCTTCAAAGGAGAGTACACCAGTCAGCATTGTGCAAAGCTCCTTTTCTAGTAATAAGTGGAAGTCTGTCTTTCCTTTCAGGTTTTAAAACATCCAGAAAAGAGCTTCAAAAATGGCCAAGCATTATCTGCTACAGTGACTGGAACAGATGTCACCGAAACAAACCTCTTCTTGTCACTCACAGGTATAGTGGAGCTTTAACACTGCATATGATGCTTTTGTCAGAGGACGGTCTTCATTGACCCCTTTAGGGAAGCTGTGTTACACACAAGAGTCAAGCCGTACCTCTTGTAGGAAAGAACTAACATCTAGGACCCTCACCCAAATGTAGCCGTGTGCAAGGCGAGAGAGGTCAGACCTTTAGTCTAAAGAATTGCTTACCTACTGTCTCGGACTAAAGTCTTTCTCTGAGGCTTTATGAACGTATTCCCTTCTGATCTCAACCATGAGATGGAACATCTGTCAGTTGTTCTGGATCTTAGAACAGTGCAATTAAGGGACCTTGTGTGTGCTATCAAGGCAAACATTGCTGTAAACAGAGAGCACGCAGACTCTACCTTGCCAAAAGTTTGTGGGTTTGATATGTGACTAGGCAACTAAAATCAGCTTCACTGGCTCAATAGCCCTGTTGCTTTGGTTGCATGCTTTTGGGGTATTATGAAGCCTTCTCCCTCCTTTGCTTTTTCCAGGAATCCAGTCACTGCAGCAGGGTACTATCACTGTAGGCATGGTAGCAAAGGTGACTCCTCACATTGGTTTGACCATCACACTGCCAGGTGGGAAGACTGGCAAAGTCAGTATTTTTCACCTGAATGATAAGTACACAGAGAATCCTCTGAGTGACTTCAAAATTGGCAAGATTGTCAGGTCAGTAACTTTCTTGTTCCTTCAAGTAGCAAGGCTTAGAAATACACCCCCCACTTTGGTGACAGTCTTTTCACTGATGCCAGACCTGTAAGGTTCAGCCTGTAGCTAAGAAGTAATGCTGATTTTTTGGTCAAGTGTATTTCAGTCTAAGCTTTTCTAATAGTGCTTTGGAAGAAACTGAGGTTTATAAACACTAATGCATACTGTTGTTATGCCTGTGTAGAAGAGAAGGCTATAACCTTATAAGTGTTTGGCTGAAACAGCCTTGTACTTTCCATGTATGAATGCCCTTTTTTGGCTGCCTTCTTAGACTGCCTTTTGGGAGAAGATACCCTCTTAGCTAAGGTGCTGATGGGACTGAGGGAGGTCCTTTATCCCATCTCTGCTGTGGTTCCATGCGCTATTTGGCAAGTCTGTTGTCTTTGCATTTGTAATGTACAAGTAATTGCATTCCCCTACTACACAGACTTGCTGGAGGGTGCAACAGGCCAAGTGAGTCAGCTGTAACAATCTCCAGTTCTTTTGGTACTGGTAATAGAGACTAGGTGCAGCAAGTAGACTTCTTTCAAAAAGCCCTTCAGCTGGTGTCATGAAGCTTTCTGTCATGCTGGTTTCTGTTAGACAGTGAGTAATCCAAGGACAGAGTGGTTTATTTCCTCTAGAACTTTGTTCTGCTGGTGGAAAATATCTGTTTTCCACCTGTGGCTTTATTCAATAGGTAAAAAAGCTTTCTGTTTTCTCCCCTTACTCTGCTATGCAGGTGTTATGTCCTCTCCAACGATAATGGCAAAATCCAGTTATCTCTTCGGCAGTCCAGGTAGGTGTCTTCCTTCCAGACTGTTGGTCTCCTGTCATTGAGGAAAAAGATGGTGAAATCCAATAGTTGTTGATTTGGACAGTTTATTGTGAAGTGTTCAAAGGACAAGGACTAAAGTTTTTTTTTTTTTTTTTTTCTGGGGGGGGGGGGGGGTGGGGGGGGAATNATGTACAGCTGATCAAGAGCATTCAGATAGCATTTCTGTTTATCATCATTTCTAGACTTGATTTGACAACCTTTTTTTTTTGTTGGGGAAGAAAGGAAAAGTTCCTGCATTGAATTTGCAATTCAAGTATGTTACTTTCAGTGTTCCAGTGCATTTTAACCATTTTGAGTAAAGAGCAGACTGTCTTAAATGTCTTTTAAAACAGCCTCTTGTATTGTCTTCTCTGTACAACAAAAATGCATAAACTGTGTTGGAATGAAGTATCAAATTTGGGGAGGCAGGCAGGAACAGGCCAGTGCTACACAAAACTTCAGTATTTTACTTAGTGTCAGAGGAAATCATGCTGATCTGTTCATAGAATCATAGAATATCCCGAGTTGGAAGAGGCCTACAAGGATCTTGGTGTCCAACTCATGGCTCCACACAGGACTATGTAAAAATTAAACCATATTTATGAGTGTTGTTCAAATTCTTCTTGAACTCCGAAAGGCTTTGTGCTGTGACCACTTCCCTGGGGAGCCTGTTGCAGTGCTTAACCATCCTCTTGGTGAAGAATCTTTTCCTAATATCTAATGTGAACCTTCCGTGACACATCTTCATGCTGTTCCCTCGGGTCCTACTGCTGGTCACCAGAGGGAAGAGATCAGCGTCTGCTCCCCCTTGCAAGAAAGTTGTAGACTGTGATGAGGTCACCCCTCAGCCTTCCCTTCTCTAAGCTCAACAAACCAAGTGACCTCAACCGCTCCTCATACGTCTTTCCCTCTAGACCTTTCACTGTCTTTGCAGCCCTCCTTGGACGTTCTCTTGTAGTTTTACATCCTTCTTAAATTGTGGCGCCCAAAATCTGCTTTGTTTGGCTCTGGTTATAGCACGATGTCTGTTCTCTAATGCTATGTATAACTTGGCAAAGATGCAGGTAGTCCATTAGTACATTTGAATTAAGTGAAGGGTGCCTCTGATCTGGTATGTTTTCCAGAAAGTACTAGCTGTTGTTAGTACTGTTTTCTTTTTTTTAATATCCAGAGCAGGATGTGGTATGCTCAGATAAATGAGTGCTTTACTTTCTAACCTCTCTTTTCTTTTAGGCTAAATCCAAAGAACAGCAGCAAAGTGGAGGATGTTGAAATAACATGTATTAAGGATGTTAAAAAAGGCCAGCTAGTAAGAGGCTATGTCAAATCAGTCACTCCATCAGGTGTATTTTTTGGGTGAGTTGCAAAAGAAAATTATATTGGGAAATGAGGGGTCTTGGCAAACTTTGGATATAGAATTCTGGGATCTTGTTTAGGGGAGTGTCTGGTGTAGTTTTCTGTTGCAAAATGCAACATTTGTGCTGGGAATCAAAATTGCTACTTTCTTGAGCCTGTGAAACTGAAGTATGGAAAATTTGTGTGACTATATAGAACTGGCGGTGCCATGGATACAATCACTGTGCTTTTTCTTCTTTTCCTCTGCTATGGACCGCTTATTTATTTATTTATTTATTTTTCCTCCTCTTCTCAGCTTGTCCACATCTCTTCTGGGCCGAATCCTGTTCCAGAATGTTTCCACTTACTTTGTACAGAAACACTCCTTATATGAGAAGTACCTGCCTGAAGGAAAGTTGCTCACTGCTAAGGTCCTTGGGTAAGTCCAAGATTCTTGAAAAGGGGCCATCAGTTAGTAGAAGGGAGATGAGGGAGGAGGTGGGGTTGGAAAGAGGGATGGTAAAAGGTAGGAAGATTTTTGGAACAAGTTCAGGTCCTTGCAGTCATTGTAAAGGCTCTTTTTATATATTTTTTATATATTTATATATTTATATATATATATAAAATAATATATTGTTTGTTTGTTTTCTTTTCTCCCACTGCTCCTGGCAATGCACTGAAGTGTAAATAAAAAAGAAAATCACATTGAGCTCTCTCTCCTGCCTGAGGACACTGGGATGCCAAGTGTCTTGCCTGAATCCCTAGGCTTACCACTCTATGGTGCAGAGGAAGAGAAGAGAGAAGATGACAAAGAAAAGAGAGAAGAGCTTAAACTGAAGACAAAACAGAGAAGAGGGAACTCTGAAACCAAACAGGTATGGATGTGATTGCTCACTCAGGACATGCTAGAGGGCTTGGTTGGCCTAAATAATGTAAGTGACTGGGAAGATCCCCTGGGATCAGGCAGGGGAATTCAAGTAGGAAAAAAAAGATTAAATTGCATTGGAGATCAGCAAAGATCAGAAACCAATCCTTTTGGGTTGGAGTTAACTGAATAAGCTGCCCAGTTGTGTTGCCAGTGTGACCTGTCCTGTTGGTCTTGCCAGCATATGTAGGTGGGCATGAGTTTATTCTATTGTCTCCATTATGTGAGAGCATAGTGGGGGCTGCTGTGCCAGGGCACTGCCCTCTCTCTGCTGTCAGACTCATTACTGTGCATTCAGAATTGTCTTAAAGACTTATCCCAGCTGTTGCGCTCCACTCTACACCCATTTCCCCTTGCTGCAGGAGGCAAAGCCAAAAAAAAGGAAGGTCTGCCCAACAGATGAAAATGACAGTGGAATTGAGGTATATTACCGGGAGGAAGAGGATGGTGACCAAGAGGAAGAGGCAGATAAAAAGAAATCTAAGGTGAGAAGCTTGAAGGAGAGCGTGAGTTGGAAATGACTTCGCAGCCTTACTGAGATGTATCAGTTCTGACTGGGATGATAGTAAGTACCGCTGCCACAGGTAGGAGTGGTGCAGACTGGTGTTTGTCAGCTGTCAATGGTGCGAGAGGGACTGTGTTTAACTTACAGCAAAGGTGACCAGTTAAATGTTTTTCTGATGGGCTGTTCACAAGCATGAAAAGTCAAAAGTACTGGCTGGAGAGAAGCCCCAGGCAAACAGCAGCTGTGTCTGGTCTCAGTGTAAAAACTTTGGATTAAAACCTAGGGCATCCTCTGCTTTTGTCCAAGCAGATAAGGAGACAGGGTAAAGCTCCAAGGCTGCAAGTTTCCACAGGCTTCACCTGGGATGACGACGTGAATGCAGTGGATATGCCTGTACTGAATCAGAAGGAAGAGAGCTCAGACAGCGAGGAGGAGGAAGAGAATCCGCAGTCTAAGGTGCCGTGTACTGCCTGCACAGGAGACGCCACATGGTGGCCACAATGTGTTGTCTTGATATTTGCATGTCTGTCTGCCCCATAGCAAAGCCTCTTAACCCAAGGGACTATCTCTGACAGCTAATATAGAACTTCCGTAACTACTCCGACCGCTGGGTTTAGCAGCAGATAATCTCTGAAGCAGAGAAAGGGCCCTATTTTATTATGGCTGCATGAAAATAGGGATTCTTGTGTTGGCATAATAATTAAAAAAAAAAATACATAGGGTCAAACACTTTCATGAAATTAAAATATTTGTATTTGATTTCATCCGTTTTTGACTCTTCTGAGTGTTATTCTAAATTTAAAGGAAAGTCTGGAGATAGAAAACCTTTTCAAATTACAGCTCTCTTACTTAGATAAAAATACCAAGAAATGCTTCTTTTATGCTATGATTTTTAATTTTTTTAAGAAGTGTGTTCCATTGTGAGCAATCCAGCAAAACTAGAAACAAGGTCATGAAACGCTCTAATGTTTGCTCTTCAGGATTTTCCCTGTCCCTTAAAACTCACCTCTATAGAGGCCATGCATGGCCAGTACTTTGTTGCCCAAGGTATAGCTGCCTTGTGCAGAGAACTATACCATTGTCTATTCCCAATTTAAACCTGAGTTACTGTAGTGATCCAGCAACATACCCTAATCTTGCTCAATTTCTCCCTATGTATTCTGGATCTTTGGATTGGAAGGTGGTAGTGAACACTGGCCTTGAAGGGTTGAGATGGAAGAATAAAAGCGGGGGTGGGTTGAAGTGTGAGTCCTGCGGTTGGGATGCAAGACTAACAAAGTACTTTTGGCCCTCGATGTATTTCATTAAAAGAAACCAGATTTCATGTAGTGCTCCTCTTTTTGGAGGTGTGAATTGTGCATGTGTAGAGAGGCGGGGGTGTCATTTTCTTCCTCCCTGAAATAATTGCCCCCCTCTCTTCGTGTGAAACCTGCATAGTCTTGGGCATACTGGGGTCTGTCTGTGCTTTAGCTGGGTCTGCCTATTCTCACATGAAGTGTCTGCTCTTCCCCAATCCTCCGTTTTTGCTCTTTTAGCTGAAGAAACAAACAAAGAAGGAGAAGGAGCTGGAGAAGCAGAAGAAGGAGAAGGAGCTCTGCAAATTAGAGGCAGCCCTGATGGATCCCAGTCGTCAGCCCCAGTCAGCAGATGATTTTGACCGCCTGGTGCTGGGCAGTCCCAATAGCTCCATCCTCTGGCTGCAGTACATGGCTTTCCACCTCCAGGCTACTGAGATTGAGAAGGCCAGAGCTGTGGCAGAGAGAGCGCTTAAAACAATTTGCTTCAGGTAAGAATGGGGCTTTACCTTTCTTTGCTCCATAGAATAAATAATGGTGGGTTTGTGGTGATGGAAGAAGAACATCAGTGTGTGCACACGTGAAGTAGGTAAGTCTGTTTCAGTGAGCTCAGAAGGATTAAATGGTGGCAACTGTCAGCTGGCCCTTTGAAGGTCTGTCTTGAGTCACCACACTTGGCCTGCAGCTGGCTTGCTGCAGCCTGTGGGCACAGTAACTCCCCAAGGTATCACTGAGCACATGGGCATACCTCTGAGCAGTTGGAAGGGTTTGGAAGAACAAAATGCTGTCAGTAATGTCCTTAAATGCAAACATGAAATAAACCGTGAAACTCACATTGCCCTTTCCATAGGGCTACACCTTTGGGTATTAAAGCACCTCCACAGCATGATTAAGCATATTGTGCTTTCTTGAATCATCCTTGTGGTTTTTAATTACAAACAACAGTGATCAAAAGTTGTAGCGTGAAAACAACTGCTGTGCTCTATTCCAGGAGTGGTGTTTCAGTGAAAGAGTATGCTCCCCTCCCTTGTCTTGGTAACAGGCTACAAGTCAACGAGTCTTTAGGTGGTTTGCAAAAAGCTCATAAAAGGCTAAATGTTCTTGTTCATGTCTGCTTTAAGGGAAGAACAGGAGAAGCTGAATGTCTGGGTTGCTCTGCTGAACTTGGAGAACATGTATGGTACTGAGGACACGCTGATGAAGGTCTTTGAGAGAGCCGTTCAGTACAATGAGCCTCTGAAAGTCTTCCAGCATTTGTGTGACATCTATGCTAATTCTGAGAAGTACAAGGTAAGATAGTGCAAGTAGGTCCCAGGCAAGTATCCCATTCAGTCATGCCAGTAAGCTACCAATCCTGGCTGTGTAAGCTTCCAGCTGTCAGACATTAGGCCTATCCTGTTCCTAACTGGGATTAACTGTTATGATTGACAGCAGACAAGGAACTATCAATGCTTGCTTCTCACAAATGTTCAGAGATGCCTAGGCTAAGAGCAAGAGTTTTAGAGCTGCAGGGCTTTATTACGAATCTGCGTGACCTAACCCAACTTTGCCCTTCCAGCAAGCAGAAGAATTGTACCACACAATGCTGAGGCGTTTCCGTCAGGAGAAATCTGTGTGGCTGAAATATGCCTCTTTCCTCCTGAAGCAAGGCCAGACTGAAGCTACACACAGGCTTTTGGAGCGTGCTCTCAAGGCTCTGCCCACCAAAGAACGTAAGCACTCTTCCTTATCCATAATGTGGACCAAGCATTGATGGATCTCCAGTAGATAGGCTGCTTTCCAATATCTCTGCCTGTGACAGTGTAATAAGTGAAAATTGCAACCAGTTGGTGCTGAATGTGCTGCCCTTGACTGTAAGGGGAGGGGAAATCTCAGCCTGGATATCAATGCTAAACACTCCTGAGGGGGGAGGGGGGGAAAATTGCTATGATGAACAAAAGCAAAGCATGCAAAGCCAAGAGGACTTTTGAGTCTTGCAGCCCTCAAGATTCATTTTGAATGTACAAATAAACTTCTGTCACCTGCAGAGAGCTGAAATGGGAAGTAAACTGTGACCCCCCTCCTCTCCTCCATCTTGGACCAGAACTGCTTTACAACAGAGTCTTTTGTCTCTGGGTAGAGATGGTACTGTCTCTGTGATTGCCTGTTCTGCGTAACTGTAAATCATTTGTCTGTCTTCATAGGGAAGAGGGCTGCTGTGGTCCCCTAACATGTCATTACTTGTTGCAGATGTGGATGTTATTTCAAGGTTTGCACAGCTGGAGTTCCGTTTTGGGGACACAGAACATGCCAAGGCCCTTTTTGAGAGCACCCTCAACAGCTACCCCAAGCGGACAGACATCTGGTCCATCTACATGGACATCATGATCAAACATGGCAGCCAGAAGGAAGTACGGTGAGTTGTGCTACAGAAGGCTGGGAAGGGGCAGAGTACAGTGCTTGGAGTAACACTTGAAAAGAGCAGGGGTGCCTTGCAGCATGATGCTGTTGAGGGCCTCCCAGAGCGAAGGAGAATTTATGTCACCTAGAGAAAGAAAACTGGGCTGTGTAGAAAAGCTTGTCCTCCCCAGGACTGGGGACACTGGAAGGAGATGTACATGGCAGAGGAGAATTGATTTGTAAGGAGTGCATGACAAAAACTAGAGGGCTTGCACTGCGGTTCAGCCCTTCCATATCTTGTAACATAAAACTGAGGAGAATAGTCACTTTTTTGCTGAGAGTTGACAAAAGTTCAACTTCCTACGCTATAGATCTAGCTGCGGCCATTTCATGAATGTAGGGTCGAATACAATGGCTGGATCTTAGCTTAAGTTGACCAGCAACCTTAGAGTTCTGCAAGCAAATGGAAGACTTCCTCTTCAAGGTTTTTGCCAGTTCTCACGAATCTCTTTCTTCAAGCAGCTGATTGAATGTTTCCTCTGAGTTTCTGCACTTTGCTCAAAGGCAGGGTACAAGGCTTGTGTTGAGTGCTGTCACCAACATAGTGATCTGAATGACTTTGGTTTCTTGCAGGGACATCTTTGAGAGGGTCATACACCTGAACTTGGCACCAAAGAAGATGAAATTCTTCTTTAAACGCTACCTGGATTATGAGAAGAAATATGGTACAGCAGAAACTGTCCTAGCTGTTAAAACAGCAGCACTGGAGTATGTAGAGGCCAAGAGTTCCCTTGCTGACACCTAAATACAGTGCATGTAAGAGCAGAGAGACTCAGCTCTCCATGCAAAGTGAGAACTGAGAGGCATGGAGTTCCATTGTGGGTGTCAAGTGAATTTCTGGAGAAATCAAACTGGAAAGATCAAATAATCTAAGGAAAAGATCTGATAAATGTTTGCAGCTTTGTCTGGATGTTACAAATCTTTGTCTGTTGATGACTTTGAAGACAGTTTTTAAGTATAAACTGTTTTATAATCAATACAAACATCACCCCTACCTGTTCTACTTTCCTATGGAAATGGTGCAGTTATGGCCTGCTGTTTTTAGGTACAGCGATGTCTTGTTGATTTCTCTCCATGGGAAGATGGCAGAAAAGATTCTTGTCTTTCACCTGAATTGACGCTTTAAAAGATTGATCTCAAGTTCCTTTGTGTTCCTAGCAATTGACAGAGCGACAAAGAATTGTGGCATAGTTGAGGTTGGGAGGGACCACTGGAGATCATCTAGTTCAAATGCCTGCTCAAAGCAGAGTTAGCTAGCATAGGTTGCTTAGGACCATATCCAGTTTGGTTTTGACTTCTCCAAGGATGGAGATGCAACAGTCTTTCTGGGCAACCTGTTCCAGTGTTTGGCCATGTTCACATTTTAGGAAAAAAAANACTGTCATAGGCCACCATTAAGAAGAGTCTGGTTCCCCTTTTTTTTTTTTTTTTTTTTTTTTTAATACCCTCCTGTCAGGTATTTATATACATGGATAAGATCTGCCTTGAGCCTTCTTTTCAGGCTGAACAGCCCCAGCTCTCTTAGCCTCTATTTATATGATGAATGCTCCAGTCCTGTAGTCATCTCCCTGTCCGTTTGCTGGACTCGCTCCAGTAAGCCCAGTGACAGTACCTCTGTTGCACTGGGGAACCCAACACTGGACACATCGAGATATCTCACTACTGCAGAGTAAAGGAGAAGAATAACCTCCTTTGGCCAGCAGGTAATGTCCTTCCTAATGCAGCCCAAAATGCTCTTGGTATTTTTAGCTGAAAGGGCACGTGCTTTTAAAGTATACAGCATCCAGTTACAATGCCTCCCATGATGACAGCCATCTCATAACAAATTGCCAGTGACTGATGACAGGAAAAGTCAGTGATTTTCAGTACTGGGTGTCTCTTAAGAGAAATCAGTGAAGTCAAAGAAACTGTTTTTTCTGTGCTGGGAAAAAAATGGTCGTCCCTATCCAACTTTCTGCTTAGAAAAAGCCAAGTGTCTTTGGTACTTAGAGGCTTTATCACTGGCATTGGTACCTTATCCTTGTTCTTGTAACTCTCCAGTAATATGTGGATGTGATCGTCCCCATTTTTTTTTACAGATGGAGAACTGAAGGTGAGGGGAAAAGCAGGGTATGCAAACAGGTGATTGTCCAATGTAAACACTAGCAAGTGGGTGCCCAGGCTCGAAAGACCAAACTTGAAGAGTCTTCCTCATTGTAGGTGCCCTGAACTTGAAACTAGAGTTCTGCAGGACCAAACCCTTCTGCATCTCTGAATGCCCAGTGTTGGCAAGGCTGAATGATTATGCATTTAATTCATTCCCAAATCCATTGGGATCTAGAAACAAGTTATTTTGCTACTTACCTCCAGGGAGAACAGGGTACTTACTGTACATATTATTCTCATGCTTAATGCCCTTCTAGAGGAGAAGGCTGCTTGCTTGCAACATCCAGTAGCAGCTGCTGCTTTTCTTTTTTTAACAGCACAGCTGCAGTGCTGGTGTGCCTTTTTTTTTTTTTTTTT
>VXAA01003519.1:280640-316279 GCA_013399115.1 Anseranas semipalmata
TTAGTTACATAATAGAATAGGTAAATAAGCATTGCAATAGAAACCAAGATCCCTTTGAGGTATTATTTCTTTTTGATTATTGGGGCTATTATAGTCTCTACAGTAGTCAGCAGGGAAAATGAAAGACGTGTAATTTGCTGTACTGGAGGAGCCTGGTTTAAGCCTGGCTTGCTGCTGGGAAGTGTGCCCTAACTGACAACCTGTAGGCTGCTCCGTAATGGCATTGCTTTCAGCCTGTGCAGGAAGAGCAGGGAGTGTATGAGCTCACAGCTTGTGTGATCTGGCATGCCAGGAAGACGAGCAGCTCAATTTCCCTCTTGGCATTTTGCTTGCTTGCACTGGGGTAAAAAGCTATGCAGGTTTAATGTCCTATTTGGAGTATTCTTGCAGAAGCTAATCAAATCTATACTTCTTCCCCTCCCGCCTGCCCCTTCCTTGCTTCTTTGCTCTCAGCCTTTCCCACAAATTGGTAGCTCTTGCCCTGACTCCTTTCCTCCTTCAGTACTTTCTTCCTTCTGCTGACCTTGTCACTAGGGAAGGATGAGTGACTAGCTTGCCAGGGATATTCATAAGGGTGCTGATGGGCTATGAGGGCCAGAAGCCCAGGGCTGTGTTAGTAGGGACTGCTCAGCACTGCAGAAGGGAGGGTATTGTAAATCCTTACAATAGCAAACAAGTATTTCAGACTGCAGTGGCTTGCTTTACTCCTCACTGTCAGCTGCCCACCCAAATACGCCTCTGCAGGAGGAGGGAGGGAAAATGGACAAGCTGTACAAGTCTCTAGCCCATCCCAACACATGGAAAGCAGCTGGACTTAATGGTGAAGAGAGAAAAGCTAAACAGAGCAAAGGCTGTGCTGTGCTTACACTGTATTCTTAGGATAAACAAATCCTTTCACAAGCATTATGTGTTTTGCCTCTTTCCTTCAAAGGAGGAAAGGGGAGGAGAAGGAAGTGGCAGTGGAGGTGGTTCAAAGGAACAACTAGGACTATCATGAAGGGAGGTAGGAGAAGTCAAGGAAGTAAGAGAGTAGACATATGCTCATGCTACTGTTTCAGCAAGTTTCCTTGCATCTGCTGACCCACGTGCGGGGGTGGTATGCATGTATGCATGTTTGCACCTGAGGGCCAAGAAGGAGAAATGCAAATGAACTCTTTCATCTCAAGTTGATGCAATTTTGTTTAACTTGCATATGCTCATTCCTGTAGATTAGCTGATAGTGCAGCTGGGAGCTGGGTCTTCCCACAAATGCAAGGCAAATCTGTGGAGAAGCTGAGCAGAGGTCAGGATGCCTCATCCATTAAGTGGTATACCTGTCTTTTTCAGTGAGGGAATACCCTCCAGCTCTTCCTTGCAAGGGGACGTATTTGTAAAAAGGTTTCTAAATATGTTTTCTTTGCTGCAATTGTGTGACTTACAAAATCTGCACTACTTAATGCAAGAATAACTAAAAAGTGGTGTTTCTAACTTGTAGTAATACATGGTGATACTTTAAAACATTGTGTCTTGATGTCATCTGAATAGAAGAGGATGTGTATATTTAATAGAAAAAAAATACCCAGTCCTTGGGTTCAAAGAGAATATTAAAATATTCCTTTTGTGTCCCCCTGAAAAAAAAAATCAGAAGGCAATGAAAAAGAACTCATTTAATAGTTTATTTCAAATCTCTTTGTGTTTAAGCCCCTCTGAGTTCAGTGGGTTTGAATTGCTTTTTGAACAGTTCAGGCTTTTTATTAAAAGGCACAATGTAAATGGAAGTCCTATCTATAAAGGAACAGTACAAGTAGGAAAACCAAACTCC
Source organism: Anseranas semipalmata (assembly GCA_013399115.1). Taxonomy (NCBI): domain Eukaryota; kingdom Metazoa; phylum Chordata; class Aves; order Anseriformes; family Anseranatidae; genus Anseranas; species Anseranas semipalmata. The sequence continues at coordinate 282,442 of VXAA01003519.1, forward strand.
ATTGCCCTACCACTTAAGTGTTAGGTGTACAGGGCGAAAAGGGGCTGCAGTGCCGTAAGATTAGCCTTGAAGCCATAGTCAGCACAGCATCACAGTGATGACAGTAATTTTACACATTTCTGGCCTCATTCTCTCAGTACAGCTGAGTCCCTAAAAGAGATGGTCTGCAACAGGGACCATTTAAGGCAGTAAAAAGTGTTTAAGAAAGTTCAGTGGTGGAAGAGTAGGGAGAGGGCTGCTCCCCCCCGTCCTGTTCCCACAGTCTCGTCGCTGCAGTGCCAATGCAGCAGGCGAGTGCATGTAATGGCTTTTGGCTGGCAAGCTTCTCACCCTCTTTTCCTAGAAGAAAGATGCTCCATTAATACAACTAAGTATAATTACATAGTGTGTGTTTGTATAATTATATGTATATAACTAATTCTGGCTGGGGTCTTGTTGCAACTCATCGACCCAAACAAGCAGGACTCTCATCCAATGGTGGATGAGCAATGCGATGAGCTGCAGACAGTGCTCTGGTTCACTGTGGGTACTGCTCCCTCTACCAAGACAGCTCGCCTGAAAGCTATTCTGCTGATGGTGCTGTCTTCCAGGGTTATAAACTCATCATTACGACCCTTTAGGCTCATTAGAGATTGCCAGACAGTTCAATAAGGTCAAAGGGAGTTTGGTGTCCTACCCAAATTTCAACTTGGTAATTACAGAGTCTCTTCCTGAATACTGGGAATATTGGTGATTCCTCCTGCCTTAGTCTCTTGGTTATTTGGCGTGCTACTGTATTACTGACCCACTCCTTCCCAGATATTATTGCATCCCTGTTGCCACAGGAATTTACCCACTGCTTCTCTCCTTTCCTGCTCTGTGAATTCCATGAAGTGCTCCGAGACCTGCCTGTGTAACAGGCGCTGCAGAATGGTGTAAGAAGGTGGGTGTGTGGGAAGGCTGGGGCTAGCCCTGCTGTGGGGGAGATGGGTGGGACTGCAGGAGTCACAGCTAGAACTGTTCCCACCTCTTGCTCCCTGAGGTTTCTGCTGGTGGTTAGACAGCAGGGCTCGCTGCCAGCCTGGTAAGGTGTGCATCTGTTGTTTGCTCCCCTCATCTCTCTGGGATTGTTGGCAAGATGGCTGTTTCCGAGGGAGGGGTTCCCAAGTTCAGTGTATTGCTTATCAGCCTCTACCTTGAGGCTGTTGACCTGTTTTTACCTGCTGAGAAAAGTAATCCTGCTGGGAGCAATATTCCCAGTGAAATCCATCAGCTGCACACTGGTACTGATAGGCCTGCCAGGCAGTCTGGGGAGCTGCTCCCAGCGCCTGTCTGACTTAGGAAGCCAAAAAGAGCATTTCATGGCCCTCGGGGGTTGGCCCATTCCCTTCCACCCCTTTGGCCCATTTGTGGAGTCGGCTGTAGAGGGGGAAGCCCTTGTTCTCCCGGTAGATGTAGACACCCGTGATGGCGTTCCACTGGGGGCTCGGCTGGACGCCCTCCACGGGGAACTCCTGCACCAGCTCCTTCTCCTCCTTGTCCAGTGCCACAAAACCAAAGAAATGCTTCACATTATTGGCTGCCAGGATCCTGGAGTGGACCTCAGCTGTGCGGCGGAAAAGCTTGTCCTCGTTGGCACGGTACTGGGCCCAGTAGGCCTCCTGCCGGTAGCTCAGTGGTGAACAGCAATGCTTCAGGCACTTGGTGAGGAAAACCAGGACCGCAACGATCCCAATGAGCAGCCAGCCAAAGAGCTGAGAGAGAGAGAGGTTGTGTTAGGATGCGTCAAGGTTGTCTTACCCGCTCCATGCAGCTTTCTCCCCAGCATGCCTACCTGGGACTCGTATCTCAGCCTCCGTGTCACCTCGTCCCTGAACTTGGTGAGGTTTGCTGGTACGTCCTTACAGGGGAACCTTGCCAGTACCTCAGCCCCGTACTCAGCTGGGAACTTGTCCAGGGAGGATGGCCGGACAAACTCGCTGAGGGCACAGATATAAGCCTCCCCACGCAGCAGTGAGATGACCGACCAGGTGACGGGTGCCACAGCCGCCCGGCCCATGATGGAGCCAAAGAGGAGGAAGGTGGCAGCAGTGGAGAAGTTCTTGGTGCCACGTTTGTGGCACTCAGCCACCAGGTTCCAGGTGTGGTTGTTCCAGATGACACCAATGAGGAAGAGTGCCAGAGCTGGGACGCCAATGGCAGCCAGCCCATAGATGTAGTTACGGGCTGGGGAGCAGGGGCAGTTGAAGGCAACTACTGAGAAGAGCTCCTCACTACCCACTGTGCCCAGGGCTACCAGGCCGTTGAAGATCATCACATCTTTGCTTTTGAAGAACAAGGAGAGGAAGCGGAAGTTTTCAGCAACGAGGGCGGCCATCTCGTCCTGAGGATGGGGGATGAGAGGAGGTGCCTGCTGCAGCAGGAGGCTGTGCTGACCCACGTCCCAGCACCGAGGGACACGATGATGCAGGGTGAAGCGGCCCTGAGCCTGCTGATGTGCAAGGGCTGCTCTGGGAGCACGATGCCTTCACTGCTGTCCTGTCCAGCTGGTGTCCCAATCCCTGGAGCTGGCTGCTGGTATCAGGGATACTTCAAAATGGGTTGAAGAGGGATTCAGCCTAAGCAATGAGGGAAACCTCAGTCTCTTCAGTTTCCCACTCAACTCTCCAAAAATGTTTCTGCAGCAAAGATTACTAAGGGGACGCTTGTTTCTGCCCCTGTTGTTTGCACCTTCGTCGTCTTTCCTGCTTTGGCTTTAGTCACCTCCCACAGAAATGATTTACCAGTGGTGTTGCCACTGGACACTCAATCTCCCAAGCCTGCAACGAAGGAGGACGCTGTGTTACTGGGGAAACTGGACCGGAGCACTGGAGCTGGGATGTGTCCCCAGCCCTGCCGCTGACTCACACTCTAGCCCAGACGCACACAGAACATGCTGATGCTGTGCTCCCTTGCAAGCACTGTGGGATTTGCCGCCCTCCTTAGATGTGATGAGTTAATATTTAGTAATAGCCCAGGGTACGTCAGGGAGGCAGCAGGACGTGGGCCCCCTTGGTGCTGCTAGTTCGCCTGGCAGGTTTGGGCACAGGGAGGTGCGGTGTAAAAGGAGGAAGCAGGAGAAGCGCGAATAGGGAAAGCAGCAGCTTGGGACTGAGACCCCACTGGAGGATGGTGTCCTGCTGCCCTGCATGAGACTTCCCTCAACCTGCCTATAGCGGCAGCTGGACCTGTGCTACTGCAGCCCTATTCCCCCAGCGGGAGACTCCGCAACTGGGCAAGGGGATGCCGAGGGCACTGTTGGTGCCAGCAAGAGATGTTACTTTCTGGGAAAGTGAATCTTATCAAGATACAAACACCAAAAGCTGATAGAGCTAGGCCTCCAGTTACGTAGGAGGACTTCTTGCTAGGACTGGGTGTGGTAGGATGATGTTTCTCTCCTCCAGTTGGTTGACAAAATTATACTTGCCCTCTCTGGCCTACAGTCTTGGCTCAGCCTCTTTCCACCAGCTTGAAGTTGTTCCTTGGCACCTTGGTGCCAGCAATGCACTGTGCTTCAGCTGTGTCTTCCTCCAGCACCTTCTCCCAGTACAACACTGGTTATACTGGGCTACCCATCCACCCAGTAGGGCTGGCACTGGGCTGTGCTGAGTGCATGGGATCGAGTGGGGGAAAGCACATGCCCTGATTCTTTTTTTTTTTTTTACGACAGGGGAATAATTGAAGAGTGTGTCTGAGCTCTGCAGTGTGCAGTGATGCCCACTCGTCCCATGCTGTGGTAACCAAGCCTTGTAAGCTGCATTTAATTAATTTCTTGGTTTACTTTGTATCTGCCCTGCGCCCCTGCATGGTTTCATCTCAGGAAGCTTGCAGCAGGAGCCCTCACCCTTGTGACGAAACCCATGGACTTCAGGGGAACTGCTGCCACCACTGCTTGCTGGAGGCAGGAAAGACCTGGGCGCCTGACTAACAGCCTCTGGTGGCTTGTGCAGCACTGCCAGCCTCAGTGCACATCCTTGCACAGCAGCTCCTGGAGAGCCCTGACCCACAGCACAGCTGCCATGAAATCTTCCTGGCTGCTTGCATCTCCCAGCCCGCGTGCACAGGGCAAGGTGTCCCTGGGCCAGGCCCACCTGCAGAGAAGAGGCTATAGGGGCCTTCATGGGGATGAGACAAAGGCACTTTAATTCCTATAGTCCCTTCTACAATGCTTGCTCAGGCATTGTGCTTTAAATCCATCTTGTGCTCCAGTGCATCTTCTGTCCAACCAAAGCCTGTTTTGCCCTGCTCTTCCACAGGAAAGCAAAGGGGAAGTGGGGCAGAAATATGGCCTTGGTTCCCTGCTGTGTCTAACCATGGCAATCCCATTAAAGCTGTGCTATCACCCAACTCAAACATAAGCAGTCAAGGCCCTTAATGTCTCCCTGCATCTTCCCAGGTTTCCATATGCAAAACTCCCTTGTCACAGGAGCCAGACCAGCCAAAAACTGCAGCCACGTGACAACAGATCAGGCCTGCAGCTCTGGCTGCTGTGCTTTGTGGTGCGCAGCCTTTGCAGCAAGGCGCTAAACCTGCAAACTTGCCCTGGTGTGTAGGGTTCAAAACCCTGTTTTTAGAGCGAGCAGCAATGACTACTGTTAAACAAGGCCTTGCAACCTCCTCTCCAGAGCCTGGCACCAGGCAAAGCAAAATTAAGAGGAGCTGGCAAAGAGGAGTATGTTGTTTTTTGGGGGGTGTGGGGGCTACCCTTCCTCTGATTGTGGCTTAAGCCGCCTGGCTGGGAGAGAGAGGGGGGGGTAGAATTGGAAGGGAAAAGATGGTTTCAGCAGATCATTGTTTAGCAGCCTGTGTTAGTCTTTCCCTGAAACATCCCTGAAAGCAAGTAAAAAATGAAGTCACTTACTTGGAAAGCTGTTGAAACCCGTTCTGGAGCTTTCTCAGCAACTCATGTAGTTTTTGCCCGGGCTCCGGGTGCAGGGCTTTCCCAGCAGTGAGGGGGGCTGCGCAGCAGGGAGGATCCAGCTTCAGCCAGGCGGATGGGTGAAGCGAAAGTGGGTAAAAACAGCGTTTGAGTTCGGCAGCTTCCTTTTTGAATATGCAACGTGCCCTCGGCTGTCAGCTTTTGGGAGGAGGGCGGAGGTTGTTCTTGGGCCCTGTCCCTGGGTGGGGCGATGTGTAGGCGCTTGACTTCTGCTGGGTGCAAGGCTGAGGATGTGCCTTTAAAAAGAAAAAAAAAGAAAAAAGAAACGAAAGGCCGAGAATGAGTCACTGGAAAAAGCACATCGTCCTTTCCCAGATCTGCGATGCAGCTGTGCAGAGAGGCTGGCCACGGAGGGGACCGGGTGTGACGGGAGCAGTGGGTGCCTTGCTGGAGCGCGAAGGGGAAATGCTGGAGCCCGCAGCCTGGGGGCTGGACGCGGCCCCCACACTCCCCAGGGGATGCTGGTGGGACCTGGTGGAACTGAGGGTGGGACTCGAGCTGAGCAGGTAGGGGCTGTGTGGGAGAAGCCCTTGGTCCCAGGCAAAGGGGCAGGAACTGCTGCTTTTGTGCCTGAGAGCCAGCTGAGCCAGCGGGGAAGATGCCAGTCTGGCTGGGTTTTTGGGAGAAGCAGGAAACCGGCATCACGAGCTCCATCAGGTTACGTTTCCTGCTGCCCAGGACAGACCCGCTCTCGTGGGTCAAGCAGGGGAGGGTGATGGTTGCAATGCAGGGCTGTGGTTTGGGTCGGGGGTGAGCCGTGCGTGTGGGGCTGGGTGCAGCCCACAATTTGGCGAGCGTAGCGCATTCCTGCCCCGCTCTGCTTTTCCACTTTCCGCTTCCTCTGCAGACTGGTGCCTGCAAGGCAGCAGAGGACGCCTTGCTTTCTCCTCGTGCCTCTCCCTCCTCTCTGGAGTCTGTCCTCCAGCTCCAGCTTGTTGCAGAGGCCAGAGGTTCCCGTTCTCCTTCCCCAGCCTCATTGTCACCGTGTCCCCAGGGTTAAGCTCAGCCCTCCCAGGGGGATGTCTTCAGCACAGGCAAACCTTCAGCAACACCCACATTCCCCTCTGCCCAGAGCAAACCCGAGCTAAGCACAGTGTCTGCAGTCCAGCTGGGATCTTTGGCCTGAATCCTTCCCCTGACCCCCAGACCTGCCCCATCCCCACATGCCCGGCCCCGGGGGGGGGTTGCAGCTCTGCGGTGCTGGGCTGTGCTGTGCCCTGTGGCAGTCCCACACCTCTGTTCGGGGCCCTGCTGCCAACCAGGCCCTGTGCTGGGACCGCAGCCCAACTGAGATCACAGGGGCCATGCCGGGTCCCCCAGTGAGGTGTCTGCTCCCAACAGCAATGAAATACATCCCCAAAATCCAGGAAAGCTGCCGGGACAAAGTGCCAGCACAGAGAGGACACCCTGCCTACTCTGGGGGGACTGTCTGACAAAATTGCTGCATGGGGCAGGGCTCTGACCCAGAATCTAAATTAAAACTCCAAAAGCTTCTCTGCAAATGCACACCAGTTCCTTGATATCTCGATGGATCTGCCGTGGAGCCTGCCAGCCCCGCATGCTAATCACTGCTGTGGTGGGACTTGGAGTATGCCTTTTGGGGTGATCCATTAGCAGGGCTGAGCTGCAAATAATAGGAGTGGAAATCACCTTTATCTTTTAATCTCCTTTGCTTTGTAAATCAGGTTTTGTGCCTATTAATTTCTGGGCAGGTGCCTTAATTAAAGTTTGGGGTGTGAAGATTAATGATAAATCTGTGTCATGCTCCTTTCTCCTGGGAGTCAGCCAGATTCAGCCTGCCATTGACTACGGGCTTGTTCATGCTCTCGCAGAGCGGCTCAGAGAATTTCATTGTCATTTTTGTCCTTTGTTCTCCTTTCCCCACTGCCTCTGTGGAGTAACACGCCAGTAATTAAGGTTAATGTGTAAGACAGTCACCTCAGTAACCAGTGAGCCATAATGGCTTGGTTTAAACAAGAACGCAGTAGGAAAATTTTCAAGGGGATGAGCGTTTAGAAAGGGACGTGGCAGGGGTGAAACTCATTTTTCCAAAGGGGTTTTCCTCCTGCACGTTGCTAATGAAATCAGGGCCATCAGGGACTGCGGAGATTTCCATAGTCGCCTTGAGGGCCTATATCCCATGATCTCCAGGTTTTAGGGAAATCAGCTCCCACCTGGTGTTGCCTCCCCACAGCCAGTGTGGCCACCCCAGCTTCTCCTCCAAGGGCCGCGGCCAGCTCACTGCCAGCCACGGCGTGCCACCCCAGGTTCTTGTCATTGTATTCAAATAAAGAAACCCCAACAGCTTTTATAAACAGCCTTTATGACTCCTCGTGCCTAAGCGCAGAGCTTGAAGAGTAAGCCTGAATTATTTATTTGTTGCTAGCTCCTTAAACAAACATCCGGGCTGGTTTGTAACGTCAGTCTTGGTGCTGGGGAGGAATCCAGGTAAAGAATGGACTACAAGAATGGACTGTCCTGCAGAAAATTCGTGGCGGGGGGGTCAGCCTGGCACCTACCCTCTGTGCTGCTGAGCAATAGCTGCTGTCCTTGTCTAGGCACCACCCTTCCTCCTTGAATCGTACCCGTGACACCCAACTGCACCGTATCACAGACAGTGATATGTGGAATGCCCCTTCGCTAATTCGTTTTTTTGGGTCAAATTTATTTTAAAGCTTCTCATGGCTTGGAAACTGCATGTGTCTTAGGGGGATAGTGTGTGGAGATGGTAATAGGGAGACTTCTGGGGTTTCACGGCTTGGTGTGAGAGGGCCATCCCCACCTTGATTCTCTACAGGGGAATTTTTAATACTGCCCAAACCCATGAGCGCTGCCCAGTGTTGCGAGGAGCTGTCCCTGCTCCAGCTCTGTTGCAGGCCCAGAGGTGCACGTGATAAAATAAAGGAAGTTTTGCACATCTGGCAGCATCTGCCTCAGCAACTGCCACCACACAAACCTGTGGCATGGGACACGCAATACATCATGCCTTCCAGCATCCCCAGTGCTCGTCCATCACAGCCTTGGGCAGCTGCCTTGCTCAGTCCAAATCTCATTGCCTCGCTTACCCAGGCTGTGGGACTGCATGTGGGGAGCAGATGGGATCACTTGGGTGCCAGCACTGCCTTTTGGGTGCCCGGCCCCCCGCTGCCCCTCTCCCAGAAGCGCGGCTCTGCCTCCACTCACACCCGGCTGTAGTAGGCAGCCACCTCCCTCCGTGGTGCAGGGGGCTGCAGGGGGGGCTGCAGGGAGGGCTGCCCTTCCCCAGCCCAGCCATTGCCACTGGGGGGCCTGGCTGGGTGGAGCTGCAGTGGGGGCTTGCACCTGTGCCAGCTTTTCAGGGCTGTGTTCATGGTGCCCCGGTCAGTGATGCCCAAGAGCTTCTCTGAAGCTTCCCCACCGTCCGTTGGGGCTTTTCTGGGTGGGTGGCAGCGGGCGGCCACCAGGTCCGTGCTCATGCCCTGGAAGAACTGCTGGATGCAGACCTTGGCAAAGCTCCTGGCGTGCTCCGCGCAGGTCTCGTCGAACAGCTTGCGCTCGATGTCGATGTAGTGGGACCAGTACCTGCTCTTCAGGAAGGCGGCTTGGGTGAAGCAGGGCCGGAGGGATCTGACCAAGAAAGCCAGCGTGGTCATCAGCAGCACGAAGCACCAGCCCAGGGCCTGCAGGGGTGAGGGGTGAGACCGGACCCATCACGGGCAGACCATAAATAACCCCTTTTCCCAAGCTGTTGGTCTTCACAAAACCTATCCCAGGTGAGCAGCAGCAATGGGCTGCCCTGCTAACGGGGAGTGACAGGAAGGGATGGATGAGGGCAGAGCCAACCCCAGTCTGTGCCATTCACCGCCAGCCTTGGCCCAGGCTGCCGCCTGCCCTGCGTGCACAGGGCTCGTGAGGTGACCCCGCTGTAGGTGCAGCCCTGAGCATGCACCTGGCTGGGGGCTGTCCAGGCCGCACCCCCTGTGCTGCAGCACCCCCTGTGCTGCAGCTCCCAGAGCTTCCTGGAAGCTGGGAATTTGGGCCTGCCCAGAAAAATCTGCTTTGTGTCTTGGAGGAGACCCCATGACTCTGTTTCTCTTCTGCAAATAGGGATAATAATTCCTATATTCCCCAAAGGGGGCATGGAGAGAAGCTTTTAAGCAAGAATGTACGAGTGATCAGAGAGTGTTGGACCATCCTGTCTCCAACTGTGGCCAGAAGCAGAGAGCTTAAGAAGAATTAAGCACAGGACAGTTAGTGGCACGTCTTCATTTGTTGCTACCTGGTATAGTTAATAAACATGTGCTGGCAGTTCCACTGTAAGCAGCAGAGGCAAATGACATAGACAGTTATCAGCCCATCATTTGCATGAGTTATAGCAATCAGCCAGAGCAGCCATGGGTGACTGGTGGGTTACAAGAGGGGGTGACAGCCATGGAGCAACAACCACATCAACCCCTCCTGAACCTGCCCTAAACGACTCTCGGCATCAAGCTCGGCCACATACCGCATCCCAGGGCTGTGCAGCCTGGCCTGGGTGGGACCAGGGGGCAGGACACAGGTCCTTGCTCCAGACCCCTGCCCTGTGGTCACCTCCTGCCATCCATGGGAACGCCGCTGGGGTGAAACCTGCTGAGATGTGGCCACTGCCAGGGGTGCCTGTGGTTAAGGAGCCAACACCTCAGCCAGACTTGGTGGAGAGGAGTCAGGGAGGCTTCTGTGAGCACTTGTAAGCTTGGCACAGGCAAGAGGGGGGACCGAATTATCAGGCTGAATGGGGCTGAGTCTGAACACCTTGTACCCCTGCAAAACTGCCTGTCTCTCCTCCTGCAGCTTTATTTCAACAAAGAGACTCCCTCAAAGGACAATCTAAGGCTGGCAGTGCCTAACCCTAACCCACCAGCAAGGGCACAGCCACGATGCCTCTTACCTGCGAGATGCAGCGCAGGTACCTGACGGCCACTTCATTGGCGACGAGCTCCTGCCCATCATAGATGTCCTTGCAAGGGATGCGGGCAAGGACCCGCCTCACCTCCCCCTGGGAGAGGCCGGGGTGGCTGGCGTTGCCCAGGGTCTCCACAGGCAGCGCGGTGCAGAAGGCGCACGTGATGCACTTCCCGTCCAGCAGCGTCACCGAGACCCAGACAGCCGGGGCGATCATGGCGCGCTGCGCCATGGAGCAGAACATGTAGCGCAGCACGGCCGCATCCTTCCCCCGCCGGCCCCGGGGCCGCCTCCACTCCTCCGCCAGCATGGACACGTTGTTGTTCAGCACGAAGCCCAGCAGGAACAGGATGAGGGGGGGCACCAGGAGGACGCCCAGCCCGTAGGCCAGGTTGTAGCGCGGCAGGCAGGGGCAGTTGAAATCAAAGGCTGAGTACAGCTGGGCGCTGGCGAGGGCCATGATCCCACAGATGCCGTTCATGAAGGACTCCTGGTTGGACTGGAGGAACTGGAAGATCATCCGAAACTTGTCCATCTTCCTCTTGAAGCGATTCCTCCCCCCACCAGGGTCCAACCTGCGTCTTCGGTTTACTTCATTCTTTCAGCCCCTCTCTGCAAGGACTGGCGTCAGCAAGTCTCCGTGAAGTTCAGTGATTCACCCACACGCTCTGACAGCCCCAGTATTTAAAGCAGGAAACTCAGCCATTTTTTTTTCTGTTCATTTTGCTGCTTGCAGAACTTCAAGGTTTGCTTCCTCCTGCTCTTTGTGTCCATAGGACCTGTGTTGTTTCTGGTTTGCTAAACCTGGCCCATTCTTCTCCACATCCTCATTTTTGCAGTCTCCCCGTCACTGGTCTCCTTGGCTGGTGGGTGCAAGTGCTGCCATAGCTGTGCTCTGCCTAGAGCAATCTGTGCCCTGGCAGGAAGGGGAGTTGCTGGTTGGGCTCTGTGATCCTGTTTGCAAATGCAGCGGGGCAGCTGGGTGCTCCTCCCTGCAGCGGACAGGATGCCCCACCTCTGCTCTACTGGCACGTATGGAAAATGGGGCTCCAGAGCTTCTACCCTTCACATCCGCATCACCCCAGGAGTTGTGTAATGCAAGTGTTCCATGTGTCTGCCAGGCTCTGCTCTGTGCCAGCTGCTGCTTCACTGGGAAATGACTTTGTCTGTTTTATTCTGCAAAGGGAAGGGAAGAGAAAAGGAAAGGCAGAGGAAGGAGCAATAAAGCTCTTGGTGCTCTGGGGTGTGGTGTCTGTGCTGTTGAAGGCTGTTATCGGCTCCCCTCCATCCTGCAGACCTGCACTTTCCAGCCAGACTTGCAAGCTGAGGCTTGTAGCTCCTTGGTTTTCACAGCCCTGTACCCTTAGGGCTGGCTAAAATATCAAGCCCTGGCTCACATGGTCTGGTGACATCCAGAGGCACATGGTGTGTTTCCTGGCTTTCGGGCTGGGGAAAAACAGACAGAGAAAGTAGCGAGGGCTGCAGGGACAGGGCACAAAGGATGTTCCCTGCTCCACAGGTGGTTTCTATGAGGACATTCAAACCCAGGGTGCCCCTGCTTTCTCAGGAAGTGCCCCCTGCCCAGCAGAGCTCTGAAATTCAGGTTTTTCCATGAGATTTCTTCTTTACGCTAAGTTTCCATGAGCATTTCTGAAGGGCTTGAGTGCACTGATGAGATATCTATGGTTGGGTCAGCTGGTTGGGTTAGCTCCCACAGCACAAACCAAAAAGAAGTAGATTTTGTTGCTGTTGCTGTCCTGCATCTCTATTCCCATTTCACAAAACAGCTTCGAAGCACTAGGTTGCTCTCTCAAGACGGCCAAAAAATGGGGAAATATTTGGACTCTGAGTGGCCATAAAGCAGATTGCTGCAGTACTGACCACCAGCAAGGCGTTCAGTCCCTCTGGTCTAGCACCGCCTATGTTGCTGACGTGGGTGTCAAGGTACCTCTGACTGCCTGGGCACCAGCGCTGGTGGTTGTGAGGCACATCCAACACATGGAGTTGGATGATGTATAAGAGTTGCTTTTCCCAACAGTTTTGCAGGGCGTCAGTAGCAGAGGTAGGAAGCCAAACCAGGTGTTTTGACCATTAGTCAGCAGTGCAGTTTCTGACGTCTCCCCCTGCCAGCCCTGAGGCTGGGTTGATAATGCTAAATCCTCCCTGAGATGCCACCGCAGAGGTGAGCACAAAGCATGCTGATAACACCTGGTCAGTCTTAGTTCTGCCTGCTGCAAAGAGGTTAATTGTATGATCTCATCAAACGGAAAGAGATTTGGCTGCATGAATATAGATGAGGCTTATTGTATTGCTAGCTCAAGCTGGCTTCTCTGTTCACCTGCAGAGTGGCTTTTTGAAGGGCAGTTCACATCAAAGCCTGCATGAATCAACCTCGTAAAAAGCGGAGAGCTTTTTGATCTCCAGGAAAACTCTGCCTGTCATTAAAGATGAATTAGGGGTCTGAGCCTGTTTGGTGTACAGCGCTGGCTGTTCTTATGGAAGCCAACAACAAGTCAGTGGGATTCAAAACAGAGCCCATAAAAGCCAGTGTCTTGGTCTCTCTTTCCATGTTGCTTTGTTAGAGAGGGTCTTGTTCTGGTGAACTTGCCAGCAGGAAGCTCACTCCAACCTATTTGCAAGAGAAGGCAGAGCTGGTGCTCCGTCCCACGATCCCACCTGCTCGTGCTTTGGAAACCAGGCCTGGGAGAGGTGGTACGTGCCCACATCCATCCCAGCGTGGGGTCCTGCGCCTGCACACTGAGAGAGACACCAAGCCAGGGAGCCAGGTAGGGCTTTGTGTGCACCAGTCAATATAGGAGATAGGAAGAACGGACAGGAAAATGGTCATGATTCCCATATCATCAGGAGCGTTGAAGATTGGGAAAGTTGTCCTCACAGTCAGCCCTCCTGTTTCATGGGCTCCTGGCGGGTGAGGCGCCCTGAGCACTTCAGACACATCTGCATGGTGGGCATCAGGACAGCCCTAAGAGATAAAGAGCTGCTGTGAACAACCCTCTCTCTCCCCACTCCCATAGGAGAGCACAGATTCCTAGCAGAGCTGGTGGGAAGGGACCTCTGGAGATTGTCTAGTCCAACCCCCTGCTCAAAGCATGCTCAGGGCCACCTTCAGTTGTGTTGTGAATATCTCCATGGATGGGAATGCCACAACCTCTCTGGGCAGCCAACTTATCTACCCTCAAAGTAGATAAGTGCTTTCTTTTGTTTAAATGGAATTTCCTGCATTTTGGTTTGTGCCCATTGCCTCTTGACCCTTCATGCAGTACCACATACCATTTACCACCATTGAGAAGAGTTCTCTGGCTTCAAGGGGAATATGGGAGGGGGCTCAGGGAGACTGGGAGCAGTGAATGTCTGCAGCCCCATCCAACCGGAGCTGCCCAGTGACTGGATTGACCCTCCCAGCAGTGTCAGCCTTTGCAAACCTGCAAAAGTCTATGGCAGTGCCCTTAAATCCTCTGACTTTCTCCTTCCCGATACAGCTAACTCCTAACTAAGCTGTTCCTCATCCCCTTTTTTTGCATTTTGTATTTTGCAGCCACTTCGGGATGACTTAAAACCTGAGAGTATGGAAAGCAGCATGCAAAGTGGAGCTGCAGACCTCTGGTCTGAGCTGGGTAGGAAAATAGCTGATTTGACTAGTGTGGAGTGGTGAGTCTGAACCGAACCTCAGGTTGAGATTTGTAGTGTTATGCCTGGTAGTAGTAAACCAGAGTTGAAATTCAAAGTGCAATGCTGATTTCAAAGGAGAACACAGAAAATGCTTCCTGGAGGTAAAGAGCATGTGAAGACCTCTCTGCTAGTCCCAGTGGGCACTGCTCGGGGTGTTTCTGGGGTGGTCTGGGGAAAAGGGCCCTGCGACAGGCTGGTGTGAGTAAGTATGTTCAGGAAAGGGCAATTGTGGAGGCACCCAGCATCGGGCCTGGAACAGGCATCGAGGAGAGGGAGTGAGGACAGGTTTTGTGGAGAGGGCTTTGTGCTCTCTGAGCTCATCCAGGGCAGCTCAGGGATCCAGCCAGAGCTGATTTTGTTATTAAAGTAAGAAAAGCTCATGCTGGGGTAGAGAGATGGGAAATGGAGAAGAGGGAATCAAGAGCAATGTAGCATGGGGTTTGCAGTAAGAAGTTTAATGCACCCAAGCAGCAAAGCTGGACAGAAATATCAGTCAAACTTATACCATGGCTGAGACTAAATATCTACAGCAGACTCTGAATAGAGGCAGATAAGAAAGTGATTGGCCTTAGAGGCTCAGGGGTTACGTTTAAACAGTGTTGAAACTGAAGATGGAAATGGCCAGATAGGTGATACAAGGACGATCCTCTGGGTAGGTCAGTTTGTACTAAAATCTAGCAGGGGACTGCTTAAAATCCAGATTCAGACTTCTCAGGCAGAGTTGGTGCATCCTGCCCATGGTGCGATGCTGGTGCTTGCAGCAGCCACTTGAACCCCAGCACAGTCCCATAGCTCCAGGTACGTGAGTCAAAGCCTCCGTCTCCTTTCCTTCTGCAAACTCAACCCAGTCCAGGGACACTTACCTGGGGGTATCTTCAATTAATACTTTGCTGCTCCTTTAATTTCAGCATGTTGCCATATTCTGTTTTGAAAATGCATGGAAGTATTGAGGGGTTGGTAGAGGGAGGCTGAATAGTTTGGCAGCTGGGCTGGGGGCAGCCAGAGCTCTCAGCAGATGGGAAGACGTAGGAGGTGGCTTTGCCTTTTTGAGTAAACCTGTTGATGTGGTACTAAAAGAGTTGCCAATTAAATCATTTCAGTGTCAGCACTGCTACCTCTCCCAACCAGATTTCACCGAAACGGGCAGGACCTGCTCACACCTCTCTGAAGGTGTTGCTCCAGTTGGTTTGCATACGCAGACAGATGTTGCTGCCTTCGTTAAATCCTTCCTCGAGCCAGAAGGGTTTTATCACAGCTGTAAGGAGCTGCAAATTCTAAGATGACAAAAGTGCTACGCAGAGCCCTTGGATAAGAAATGTCATGAATAGTGACTGAGTCTGGGACTTTTGGATCTTCAGAGCTGAGCCTCGCTAGTTCAGCTGGGAGCTTTTGCTGGACGCCCCGGAGCCCAGCCTTTGGCGTTGGGGTTCTGGAGGAAGATGTGAGCACCGCTGTCATCCATCCACTGGTCACTGCTCTGCATAGAGATACAGCTTCAGTGTCTTCAGGACAAAACCCTTTACACACTGGTGTGCTGGGGGAATTTGGACTGGGCACCGGGGCTGCCTGTCCAGGGTGGAGGGGATCTCTCTCGCCCCAGGGGACGCCTCTGGGTCGCCTGGCTCACATCCAAGGGAGGTTTCTCATAGTACCACATCTTCAGAAGTTTGTTCACCTGATTCTGGTGTGTGATGCCTCGGAGAAGATCTTCCTCTCCTTCTGCCCCTTCTTTCTCCCCAGGCAAGTCGAAGCTGTGCTGTCTGATCTCTTCCCGCATGCTTTCAAAGAAGTGGAGGATGCACTTGTGAGCAAAGAGCCGGCTGTGTTCACAGCAGGTTTCCTCAAAAATCTTCTGCTCGATGTCAATGTAGTTGCTCCAGTGACGTGTCTGCAGGAGGGCAGCCTGGTTGAAGCAAGGTCTGAGCCAGCGGGCGAGGAAAGCTGCTATGATGAGCATCGACAAAATACTCCAGCCGAGGGCCTGGGTGATAAGAAATAAGCAGAGGAACAGGATCAACATAAGCAGAAGGACAGGCACAAGCTGTTTGCCTGTATCACTGAGACAGGGAGTTTGTGTGGCTGCACATCTGGACTCCTGTCCTCGATCTGTCCCTTCAATCCAGCACCCCAAACTGCACTCAGGGTGGGAGCGCTGGGGAGGTGAATATATGACATTTATCCGTGCATCAGTAGTTCTGTAGAATAACTCCTTGCAAAGTGAGTCTGGAACATTTGCTTTGAGCATGGTTGTGTCCCAGATGAAGGGGGCTTTGTTGCTCCCCTGATGGCACCCACTTCTCTCCAGTGACATTCATCTACCACCTACACCAGCTCCAGGGCCCAGGTATTCTATTCTCACATTGTTCCTGAGCAAACTTCTTTCATCTCTCTCAGCTTTCACTATCCTTAAAGCAGCAAGTCCTACCTGCAAAGTTAGAAAGGTCTTGTGACCCTGAACATACCGGGCCTTGGGAGACTCTGATATTCCTTACAACGTGCTTTTTATTTTCTGGGTTTAGAAGTTGCTGGTTCTTCTAGACGCAAAATTCTGTTAATTAAAAAATCTTTTACTTCCTTCCCTCCTTTTCCCTATCCAGATGACTCTGAGATTATCACTGAAGGCTGCAACATTTGGGGGCATAAAGCAGCAAAGAGCAGTCTTGCTCCCAGCCACACCGTGGCGAAGCTATGCCGAATCAAGGAAGAGCGGGAGCAGCAGATGCCTGCCCTGAGCATCTCATAGACACGGGGGCTGTGCTGGCAGCGACCCACCTGGGACCAGCAGCGCAGGTACCTGGACACTGCCCTGCGGGACGTGCTGTTCCTCACCAGCTCGTCGTCCTTGCAGGGCACCTTGGCAAGCAGCTCCTGTGCCTGCTCCGGGGTGGCATTGGCGAAGCCCACAAACTTCTCAGGATCCACGGAGCCACTGAAGGCACAGATCAGGCACTTGCCATCCAGGAGGGCAACCACGATCCAGACAGCTGGGGCAATCATGGCTCGCTGCAGGATGGAGGAGCACATGTACCTGGAGCAGGAGGGAGACACGGGTGTGGGGATACATGGGGAGCGTTCTCCTTACCCAGAGCCTTTATGGATGCAGGCTGTCTGGTGCTCTACAGCCCTCCCAGAGCAGATGCACAAGGCTTTCCCCCGCGCTGCTCCAGCTGGTGTCTCTTCTGCTCTGGGGTCTCTTTGCTGCGGCTGCTCCCCATGGAGGTCTGGCCCAGTGCGTGGCAGGGCTTTGCGTGCTGCCCACATCTGATGTAATGCATGGCCCTCTCCTTAGGTACTTGCCTCAACTGCATACTTACATTTTCCATGCAAAACCCCTTGTCAGTTCTCCCTTTTCTTCTGCATTTTTTTTCTTTTCTGAAGTTCACTTTCTGCCTGGAAAATCCCTTTCCTCAGAGGCCTTTCTTACCCTACTCTGTGCCAACTTGTGCTCTGGCTAAAGGTTTGTCTGCAACAGGGTGAAGCTGGTTCTCCTCACCCTCTTACCAGTATAAGTCTGTAATAACTTAGTTGAAGGGAGGGAAATCTCAACACTGTTGATAAAGACAGCTGTGATGGAAATGCCACACTTTTTGCACATCTAAGCACCTCATCTTTTTGCACATTTAAGCTCCAGGAGAAAACCCGCATGTGCACGGAAGGGCAGGCAGCAACACAGTTTCCCAGGGTGGCAGCATAAATGCAGCCACTCGTTTCGAGATGTCCCTTCCCTCCTTTGCTGGGGATGGGGCCGCAGTGCTGCCTTCTTTCCTGCTGTGGCCACCTGGGAAACACTGACGGTGCCCCAGAGCCCAGGCTCATGGGGTCAGGTGTTGGGAACTGAGTTTAGAAGAAAACAACTTACCAGGAGGATCAAAAGAGACAGAGGGCAGCCAGGATAAATGAGAGGTGGAAGTGGGGACGCCACTCCCGGTGCAAACCCCACCTGATGACAGCCAGGTCCTTCCTCCTGTGCCCCTGCGGCCGCCTCCACTCCTCCAGCATCACCAGGGTCTGTCTGTTGAGGATGAGGCCACAGAGGAAGAAGGCAATGGGGGGCACAAACATGATCCCCAAGCCATATGCCATGTTGTACTGAGGCAGACACGGGCAGCTGAAGTCAAAACAGGTATAAATCTTTATACTAGCCAGAGCTAACAGCCCACAGATCCCGTTCATTACAGACTCCGAGTTGGACTGGAAGTACTGGAAGATCATCCGGAAGCGGTCCATCATGCTCTTTTGACCAGTTCTCCTCCTGGGAAGTTCCTGGGCTGCCCAGTACAGCCTGCCTCCCTTCGTCCCCCTTTCTGCTGCCTTGGGGATGATGAGGATGGAAGAGGAGACACGGCTTTCACAGGTCTGTCTCTCACCCTGTTGGTAGCTTTTCTAGGTGAGCAGATGGATACAGCCTCTGGGGGTTGTTTTTTCCACCCTGTTTTTCATTTTCAGGGCTGTCCCACGTGCCAGCCAGAGGCAGCCTCTGGTAGCGCTGGTCCCTCCCTCCTCTCCCAGGGATGCACTCGCAGTGGTGAGGTGTTGGCCTGGGAGCTGCCCTTTCCCTGTCAAGCAATTCATCAGCTGGGAGAATCCAGGCGAGTCCGATTTGCTCATCTGTGCGACGGCTGCCTCCCTGTTTCTTTTTGGCAAAGCAGTTGCCCAGCCCTGAGAGGGCAGGGAGGAGGCAGAGAGCACACGGTTGGCTTTGAGCCCACACCATCACCTCTGGCTCAGATTTCCCTAAATGAAAATGGTCTGAAAGGACCAACCCTGCAGTCTGGAGGCTGTGAGGATTAATAGTTTTCCAAGCCTGGAATGGCACCTCATGACAAAGGTTTCGTACCATGGAGATATTTGTGGCACACCTACATCCACTGCTGAGACCCTTGCACTGGGGCAGCTCACATTTACCATATGTGATGCTTGTCATGAAGCTGGTGAATAATAAAAGATGCCATTTTGTGTAAGAGGGGCTGTTATGGAGGGAAAATTCATGTGTGTTTGCTTCTAAAGCCTCTGCTTGTGCTGCTGTGGGTTGTGCGGCTGTGCCTGCCAGTGAAAATACCGTCTCCACCACAGGACACTCGCTTCCAGCACTGAGGTTCCTTCCCATGCCTGCTCCTGTTGTGGGGCAGGCTGCCTCGGTAGGATCACACCTATAGGGAGTGATGGGAGGGGATGGGTACCCATACGTAGATGCTGGCGGGCACATACAGCGGTGTGCAACACTCACAGGGTCACTGTGTCATCGCCTCCAATCTAAACAGCAACTCACACAATTACTGTAATGAAATACAATTGCACCAGCCATCATATGTGTGTTGTCCTTGACTAGCAAATGGAAATGGCTGTTCAAGTGCATCTATCAGCAATAAAAACTCGTGGCTAACTCTGCAGGTGATTTTTAGCCATGATGCAGCCTGTCCAGCTTCCAAAGTGCTTTAATGCTTGTTGGGTTTCTCATTTAATGGCTTGCATTTATGTGCTGATGGGTTGGGAAAGTTTTGTTCACTCTCCATAGAACAATTACTTTAGAGAAAATCATTTTGCCTTTCCAGATCTCCTGAGCAAAAACATAGGAAAGGCTAAATAGTTCCTTACAACTCAGGAAAATAAGATATAAAAGGAGTAGGAAGCATCCCCTAGGCACTACAGGCTACAAGGGAATTTTTCTTCTCCAGAATACAGTCTCCTGGCCTGGATGTTAGAGGTCCTTAAAGGATGCCTCATTATTGCACACTGCTGTGATCTGGGGTCTTGCCAGTAACTCCAAGCTGAGACACGGGGCTGCTGAATCATAGAAGAAAGGGAATGTTCCTCCATTTGTTGCAAAAGGAGCTTCTGGGGTGAGAGAGAAAGAACCCTGGAGGTAAGTAAATTGCTAGACATGGGCAAATGTTCAAAATGCTTCTCAAAACCAAGCACATTTGATTATCCAGCTTGCTCATTTGACATGGGCACCATCCTCTGAGTTAGGCAGCTGCTCCTTGGCAGCTGATCTCCAGAACCGCACTGGGAGCTGCTGTTGCTCAGTGCACCCTTTGTGTGCCCACGTGGGACAGCCCTTTGATTTTGACCAGCACATCAGAGCACTGGGAAAGGGACAAGGACAGCCTTCCCTCTTCCTTTGTGGATGTAAAATAGCAGGAGTGGGCATTTAGCTAGGATGATGGAAAGGGTGGTGGGTACAGGTGTGGGAAACCCTCACCCTATAGATGAAAGCCCTTTTGGTGTGTCATAGCCCTCTTGCTTTGGAAAAGGGATGACTTCACCACCGAGATTTCTGTTGATCATTTCAAGTAGGACAAACTCAGCAGGATGACGTGGTCAGCTTTGTGCATGCTTCGGGGTCCCTGTTCTGCTCCAGGACTGAGCTGGTGCCCAGGAGCAGACATTTCACCCAATGCTTGCTCTGCTGGGAAGAGGTCATTGCTACCAGCAGCTGTGACATGGGACATGCTGGGTTACCTCATCAGGAGCCGTTTGCAGTTGTTTATAACTTTGTCAAATTATTTAATTATGCGGACTGATTTGTTTCTGTCCTGAATGTCTGCCTCAGGCAAAATATTTTTAGAAAACTGCTGCATGGGTTGGTCAGCTGCTCCAGGGCTGATGTAAGGGCAAAAAAAAGGGACTTCTTTTCCCCTGTTAATAAAGGGGGGTTGTGCAATCAATCTGCAAATGCACAGCAACCCTGCCACCTGCACCGGGGGCACAGTGGTGACTGTTCCCAACAGGAGGAGGGGTCCCTCCCCACCAGCATGCCAGGACCCTAAATTATCACCCTGTTCCTTTTTGTGCTTCTGCTGCCAGCCCTGGAGTTACCCTGGGGCAAACCAGGAGCAAAGAACCAGCCCAGCACATCCCCAGCCCGCAGGAGGTGGCTGTGAAATCAATTTAGCTCTGAACGTCTCTTCCTTCCTAATTTCTTGGCTGATTAGTTGCCAGGCAGGGAAGTCACCTCCAGACAGCGCTGCATTATAGCAAGCACTGTGCAGCCAGGAGCAGCAGGCACCCAGTGATTGCTCCTTGCCCTGGCCTCCCTGCGTGGCACGTGGGTGCGGGTGCGTGGCGCGCAGCCTGCTGTGCCTCTGTATTGCAAGAGCAGCTGGGTACCCCCAAGTTGCTGCAGGAGGACTCTGGTCCTGTCTCTCTGAGGATAGCAGAGCAGCATCCCTGATTTCTTTCTCCAGCGGAACAGAACAACTGCAAAGCTGGCAGAGGGCTTTACCCCTCGCTGCCTGGAAATCTTTCAGCATCTTGGATTTATCATGGCAGAAATCACCTTCCATTTCAACTGCCTGTGAAGAAGGACATAGGCAGTATTTTCTTCCTCCAAATAATATGCAAGCTCAATATGACAAACTAAAGCATTGTTAGACTCAATGGGGCAGGGACCATCCACATCTGAGTATTTTTGCAGAGCTGAGTACTCTCCCCAGGTTAAGCAAATAACGAGTAATGACCATTAAATGATTAATGAGATGCTAGCAAAAATAATGGCAGCATTGTGAAATGTAGTTTGTCTTCACTAATAATGTTCTCTGGAGATTGGATGCTCCTGTGTTCTGCCTTGTTACTTCGTTAAAGTACCAATGTGCAGCTGACTGCCAGTGAGGAAATATATGGCTTAGTTTTGTGTTGCTCTTCTTAAGAGCTCATTATATATTGCTCTCCTGGCCATTAAAGCTTAGCTTTCTGGCTTACGTGAAAGCCCTGTTTCCTGATCTCTGCATTATCCCAACCTTGACCTAATTCGCACAATTTCTGACTGAGAGAGCTTTTTGCAAGGCCATTTATCTGCTTGGCTTCGAACTGATGCTGCAGCAAGATCATTTCAGAAGGAGTCTCTTCTCATCTTGGGAGTGAGTTAGGGAATAGGGAAGAGAATTAGGGAATCAGGATGATCTCTTAATATCCTGGCTCAGTGATTTTCAGACTTTTCTAATCTGATAACGCTTGCACATCTTCTAAGGGAGGTACAAACTCCAGATAGCAGATTTAAGGCTGCTGACATTTAACTAGCTTTTCTTGTTATTTTCCTCAGACTCTTAAAATCAGGCTCTGGCCCTGGGGAGTCTGCAGTTTGCAGGCTGAAAATCACTGATAACAAACTTTTTTTTGATAGAGCAATTTGTCTTTGATGTGCAGAGGTGTCATAGAAACCTCTGAGGTGTTCAGGAGGAAATGGGGCTTGGGTGAGGAAGCCCAGCACAGCATGGTGACCTTGGGGCTGGGCAACTCTCAGGGCTGACATGGTCCTGCACTGGTGTCACTGCTTCATGGAAGACCTTCGGTAGCTGGATTCATGTCTTCTAAGCCACCAATTCTGTCTCTACAGTGTTGTTAATTCACCAAAGATCCTCTGGTAAGTCATGGCTAAAAGATAATTCTGCCACTGTATTTTTTGTCACCTTCCAGAGAAACTCTTGGTTAGTGGGGTGTGAGAGCTCTTGATGTGTGGACTTTAGCTGCCAGTGCTCATATCCTATGCCCAGGCTGGTTTGCTGCCATTCTTCTCCTGGCTGCTACATTAAAACAACCATAAAGTAATAAAATCTTGCTTTGATTTAACCATAGAGAATATGGTTTTATAAAATAACCTCCCAATTGTGTTTCCATATCTCCATACAAGTTCTTCCATGTTGACAGTCAAGAAGAGATATTGAATAAGAACTACTTTCTGTTGTCAGTTACCAGCAACTTGGGCAGCAGCCATCTGTGTTACCAGATAAGCCTCTTGAATTTGCAAGATGTAAGTCATAGCACAGATTTCTTAAAACTCTACTGTGGCTACAGATATGTTGCTATAACATGAATCCACCTGTACTGGCTGTGATCGGGCCTGATTTTAGTACCTCTGGGGTGCACAAACAATGATGTATAAGTTCATGAGAGATTGATTAACATAACAGATCTCCTGTAAGGAGTGATACAATATTTCCACCACTTAAATGTCAGGAATGGAGGGATTTTGTAATGACAGAAAGAAAGTTTCATTAGGAAATTTCACAGTTTTTTTGTGATTTTTTTTTTGTGAAATTTTACATTTTTTTTGTGCTTGTGGGATGGGGCCAGCACTCAGCATCTCTGGCAGTAGGGCCAGGCACATCAGCGCTGCCTTCCCTGCTGTGTTGTCACTCAGTGACACAGCTGCCTGAACTTTGGTGGCATCAATATTGTCTTAGAGATCGAAGCATAAGCGTGGTTGTCACTTGGTACACTAGAGCTCATTTCATATCTCAAGTACAAATCTTTATGAGAGTACAAATCTTTAAAGAGACACCAGGCATTTTCTGGGCTGAAAGTGTAGTAGAGCAATGTTAACTGTTTCTTACGTGCTGCAAATAAACTGCAGAGGTTGTTCTGGTGGTTGAGAGTGAAGCAATCCCACTGGCAGGGCTGGGTGCTGCTACAGGTGATGGTCTCCACTCCTCAGCACAGTGAACCATGAAGCAGGATATGGAGTTTCCGGAGAAAAATGAGATATGCATCAAGACATTGGAACCAAAACACTACAGGCTGCTTCTTGTGGCAGGAAAATCTGATCCCTCTCTGCAGGGGTTAAAGCTTATCCTGTGTCCATGTTTCTGGTGGGGTGAGCAGGGAGATGTGCTCTTCCAGTGCCCTGTGTAGTCATTCACTCTTGCCTGCAGTGATAGTTGCAATAACCCACCTCTATGAGAGGAGGCTGTGCAGGTGGTGAGGCACGGTAGCGCCCTGCAAAGGTGTAAGCCATCACACAGGGGGTAATAATCTGGTGGGGGCTTGGGTTTGGGTTCTCTCTGTGTCTCAGGTTTCCTTCAGGCACCAGTGCTAGCTCCAGCCTTGCCTCAGAGCCAGCCACAGACAGCAAGCTGAGCTCATTACGGCATTTCTCCTTGGGGAAACACAGCGGCTGTTTCTCACCAGGAGCCTTTATTCCCAAGCTGTGCCAACTGCCCTGGCCCCTGGCTGTGTGCTCGCAGGGACAAAGCCTCCTCTGCTCCGCACCAAGCAGCCACGGTGCTGGCAGCTGGGATGGGGCGCTGCTGGCAAGGGCTGTGCAACCCTGGCATCTTCCTGTCACAAACTGCTGCTGCCTTTCTAAAAGCCTTTTCCACCAGATAAAAATCTCTCGTCTTACAGGCTCCTTTGGCTCAGGCTAGCTCTGTCTGCTGGAGAACAGCTATCTTTTCAGGCATTTTGTTCAGGAGTAGCAAGAGCAGGATGGTTTAGAAGCTGTGAAGAAGACATCTTAATCACCCAGGCAAATATCACAAATTTCTCTCCTAGCTCTTCTCCTTATCTGCTCCAGACAAGGAGTTTTTTCAAGGATATTGGGCTCAGGTAACAGCTCAAATGTTAGGTTGGCTGGGCATCAGTTATTCTGCAGAGTAGTAGGAGGCTTCCGAACCTAAGTAAAATCTGTGCTTCAATATAAAAATACCGTTTCATTCACCTACAGAAGCTAGGGCCACTGGAACTAACACACACACCCCGGAGAGTGTAAAACTGCTGCTTCACAGTAGCTGCAATTCATCTGCTGGCAAAATTAGGGTCTTGTTTCATGAGGTTGTCCTGTCATCTAGCTCTTGACTTTCTCTGTGTACATAAGCCACCTTCTCACATTGTTAATCTTCTTCTCCGTGTATGTTTATGTTATTTATAGAGTGCTGGGTGTCTCCAGAATGTGGTGAACACAAGTGCTGTTATATGATTATGGCAATTTTGTCTTTCTCCCAGGAAAATAACAGCCTGCCTTAAGTTCTCAGGAGGTCTCTTCCTTTCACCAACAGCAGGTCGTCTGTGATGACAAGTGACTTGTGAATGATCCTTGTGGCAGATTTCATCTATGCTGGGCCGTGATAAACGAGAAATCAACAAGTCCTAGGAAGATCAGGATGCTCAGAGGTGAAGGTGCAGTTTTTCTTTCTCTGCCGGATTCTTATTTCTTCTCTCTGTCATGCTTGACTTTGGACCCTATTTCTGAGCTTAACAGAGCTCGAGCTCTAACAATTTGTCAGAGGGAAGATGGGAGGAAGAGGTGGCTGCAGATTGCTGTGGGTGTACTGCTGCATCACTGGCCTCTGGCATGTCCCTACTCACTGTCCCTACATATAACATTGCAGGGAATAATTCATGCATATTTTTAGAAAAAGCATTCCCAAGAAAACAAAAAACTTCATCCAAGCACCAGGTAATCTAATAGAAACTGTGTGGTAAACCAAACAGCCATCCCAACCACCAAGAAGCTCTCGTAAACCGCTAAGGACAAAACCACGCCATCCCCAGACACAGCTGGTTCTTTACAAAACAGACTGCCCTCTTCAATCCTGATCCTCCATGCAGAGCACAAAATACTGTTGGAAGGAAAAACTACAGGCTGCAATTCATAACCCTACTGAATACTAATGGTCATGGACTCAGCAGAGAAACGGTCTTTTAAGGCACATTGCAATTTT
Organism: Anseranas semipalmata; assembly: GCA_013399115.1. Classification (NCBI taxonomy): domain Eukaryota; kingdom Metazoa; phylum Chordata; class Aves; order Anseriformes; family Anseranatidae; genus Anseranas; species Anseranas semipalmata. Next base: position 307,447 of record VXAA01003519.1, read on the forward strand.
CCATATCCTCTACCTCAAGCCAAGTCCTTGTGGTCCCACAGGCAGTAATTACCTGCTGTGCCTTGAGTTCCACAGAAGGTAATAATCTCCTCACTCTTCCCTTGGTAACCTCCCATCTCTGTCCAACCACTCCTGCCTCTTTGAAGCAAACAGCTAGCATCATGTTGTGTGGGATGATAGGCTCCTGTGGCTTCATAATTGCCACCCTCTGCTCCTTCAGGCTTTATCTGCAGTAACAATGCTCTGAGGATGGGTCTTTTCCAAGAGCTCTGCATGCCCCGGAACCGTCCTGTGTTAAACCTCCTGAGGAACTCAGTGTCTTGACTTTGGTGCCACATGCAGTGCTAAATGTGCTGTTGTAAATTTATCCCTCTCCTTTCATCAAGACCTTCTATGGGCAAACACCCTCTGCCTCTTTCCCTCCCTTTTCTGTAGTGGGAACTTGTCCCCTTGTGCCACTTCTTGTCTTTAAACCTCACGAAATTTCCCTTTTTCTTTAGCTGATGTCAGCCCTGCTCTGCAAAATACCATGCTGTAGTGATACTAGAGAAACTATCTGAGGTCTCAGGCAGGCTCCCTCAGCAGCTCGTGGCTGAGCAGTTTTCTTGCAGCTGATTTCCCCGCCATGAAGCAGCACCTTCAGCTCAGCCCGCTCGGTGCCCCCGCACTCTTTCTGGTATTTGCCTTTGCTTTTCCAGCCTCTTCTTCCCATCTGGTCTCTTGCATTCATTGCCAAGAGCTACCCTTGCTCATTGGGAGTAAATCATCTCTGTGTGGTTCAAGCTGATTTTGGGGGAAACCAAGCCAGCAAACATACATGATACAACCACAAACTGGCTTTGCTGCCGCTGGTTACAAGCGGCGCCCTGAGCTGACTTTGCTCTGATGTTTGTTGGCTCTGAGCTGCAGCTTTCTGACCTGAGCAGCAGAGCAGAACGATTAGCCATATAAGTGCAAGGCAGGGACTGTATTTTGGATTATTCAGATTATACCAGATACAGAGACTGAGAATTTGATAATCTGGTATAGTAATATATTTTATTGCCTGTGTCCTCTGTTAGCTAAAAGTGTACTCTGGAAGCAGATAGAAGCAGTGCAACCCCAGCTCTTGCTCTCAAATTCCTTTCCAAAATGAGGCTAGATTCCAACCTAAAAGGTTTTGACTATTGCAAAGATGGAGAAGGTGAAGGTAAGAACTGCAAGAATTATATAGAAGCAAGGCCCCTGTCTTGGCAGTTGCCCTTAACTGCTAGCAAGGCTGTAACTAGGACCTTGACCTGTTCAATTTGTGGAAAAGAAGGTTGAGCGATGGAATAATAATTAGTAACTATCTACTTTGGCTGCTGGATCAAACTAAAGATCATCTAATGAGCTCTACTGACATGGAACTTGCAACTCAGCGAATTCAGATTGGAAGAGATTTGCAAGTTTTTAACAGTCAGTTAGCATTGTAAAGTTAGTCTAATAGTGTGGTAGCTTCTCCTTTACTTGCAACTTTAAAATTAAAGGGGAATTTGTTTTCTAAATATCTTAGAGACAGTGAAAATCTTGGCATTAATTCTTAGGCAGAGAAGCAAAATTGCCTTTTGAATCTAGTAAGCATAACTCATGCAGAGACTTTTAGAAGAGATAATAATGTCAGGAATATGTACATCAGTAAGCGAGAGCTGAAAATCTATATCTGTTCGTGAAGTAAATAATGATAGGTAATGCTCAGTCACAAGGCTATAATGCCGCCTGCAGGATTTTAGTGACAGCGTGAACAATACAAGTGGTGCAGTTAGAACTAGAGTATTTATTCACAGAGGAAGGCAGTGTTTAGTCCTTATGTTCACGTTTATCAGAACCCAGTGACAGTATCTGATTTCATATTTTGATCCTTTGTGCAGACTGGAAATCTTGAGAAAAGAACAGATCTGTCAGCAAGATTATTCAAATAAGCTCTGCTGGGGACTTGTGCTTCTCCTCTGTTCTTCCCTGGCTTAGTGGTGCATTTCGAGATCACTTTTGAAATGCATGCTAGCTGTTCCTGGCTGCCAAGCCAAAATTAAGGCTGACATTTGCCTGTGGGGTTAGTCTTCATTGCTGGGACAGGATTGTACCCTGGAAAAAAAAATAGTTGCACCTGTTTTGCTGAATTCAGCAGTCCCTGATAGTCTCCTGGTGAAAAGTGCTTCCCATCATGAATGCATTACAAATTGTCTTTGTGAATCAAAGGGGCTGTATGATACTAAACTTGACAATTCTGTGTTTCTGGCTGGTTCCCACAATTTGAGTCAGAGTAAAGAAGAAAAACTGTGACTTTAGATGATACCAGCAAGCTGCACATCCAGTGCCACCAGCACTACAGCCTTTGTCGACTGGGACAAAAAAGTGACTGCGGCTATTTCCAGGTCACCTTTTTCAGATCCAGCCAAATTCAGTGCAATTGGCTCAGGAATCACCATAGAGGCCAAGAGGAAATTAAGAAGCAGCATAGTCAGCCCTGTCTGGGGACCTCTGAAGGTGGTGCTCAAGCTTCAGGAACCACGCAGGGGCTGGACAGCTTGGATGGAAGCTGGTCAGGAGGATAAGTACTGCATGCATCCTGCTTCTAAGCTCAGTCTAAGGGTGAGTCTAACACAGGAGGATTCGTTGTCTGGCTGTTCAATATTACTTTTGGCATGCTGCGTGGTGTTGTTGTGAGGCTGTTTGCTATCTGGGGGCTCTGCGGACTGTGGAAGAATTGGAAGTCAAAATCCAGACTTTTCTCATTGCTTGAAGTTTATTTGGAGTTTGTAATCCTTGGGGGCTGTGAAGCTGCACTGCTATCCTGGAACCCAGCAGGGAAAGGCTAGGGTAGACACACAGTCTAATAGCCCTTAACGCACTTGCCCTTTTTCTAACTGACCATATTTAGTAAAGACTTGTTTTTTCCAGTATTCCCTGAGGAGACTGATTTCTCAGCATGATGTAAAGTTGGCTAGCAATGACCCAATTAGAAATCTGAGCACCTCCATTGTTAATTTGGGCAGTGAATCTAATTAAAAGCAAATATTTGGATGCAGAAATAGGAACGGTATATGAGATTGGCAATGGCATCTGTCGTCAGAGTCTTGATTTGTTCCTGCTTTAACAGAAACCCATTTAGATCCTCAAAGAATGCGGGATCTTCTTTAAAAGGGAAATATCCCTCAAACTCTGTTCTTCCACAATGGTCTGTCTGCCACATCAGTAGAAATATCCACCATCTTGACCATGACATCGAAGAGAGACTGAAAGGAAGGTCCATTGACCAACAAAATGTTTTGAGGAAGAATTTACCCAAAAGTGAAGTGAATGGGCATAAAAAACCTGCAATGCTGGTAAATCTATGGAGCTGGTAAATTCACCTTAATGTGCTAGGGGGGAATCTCTGCCTCGTGCTGCTGGAAGTAGGGGTTCAGTCTGGCTGACAGTGAAACTCTCCAAAGGGAAGATCAAAGGCCTGATTATTAGCTATGCTAAAATCCTGTTAGATTTCTCTTGTAGATCAAAGGGCCCTTTAAAGAGGGAGGAGCTGATTCCCCTGGAAATAACTTCTGCTCAGCAACGGGCTTTCATGTAAGCCCCAGCTTAGTGGTAGGATCTGGGCTTCTGGGACATGGCACAAATGTGCTGCAGTATGGTTATTCTCTGCTTCTTGGAGCTTTCCTTTGTGGGAGGAAGCAGCCTTGGGCTTGCTCTAAAGTGCATGTGGGGCTCAGCAGGCCCTGCCAAACTCCCCAGTGTGGGGAGCACAAGAAGTTTGAATGAAAGGCAACTTAAACCTCACCTAAGTATTACAAGGCTGTAGGTGAGAGTGCATGCCAGAGCTCAAAAAATGTAACCAGTAAGTGAGGGAGAAATCCATATTTTCTAACCACCCTATTTATTCTACACTGCCAATAATTGTCTTCGTCTTATTAATTTTGAGCATAGTTCATAGCAAACATAAGCAACAATTTGCAAAATGGCTAATAAAAATGTAGAAATCTCTGGGTTCTGCTTGTCAATACAGGGATCAGACCCTTACCATAGCTTCCATGCCATGACTAAACAGACTTTGTTCATTGAAATGGAACTTCCCAAATGAAGCAGTTGTCCAAAGGAAGCGATTCTCTTTTGCTCTTTTCCTTGCTCTTTCATATAGTGCAGTTATTGGATTTGTATGAAATTTTTCACACAAGCAACTTCAGAGAGAATGTAGTCACCAAGTGAAAGAAATGGAAAATCAAAAGATGATAAAATAAAGGCATGTCTGGATCAGCTGACTTGATCCGGGTCTGTGAAAACCTGTGTGGGGAGATTTGTGAGATGAAGACATTACATGGTACAAGGCATGGAAGTTCAAGTTAGCAAACTTAGAGCTGGAAAGCAGGCACACATCTTTAACTGGGAGGCCAACTGTTGTTGCAGTAACTTCTCTTGAGCACGAGCTCTCTGCTATCACACTGTGCTTTCAGATCAGAGTGTAGATCTTCCTGAAAATGGTGCTGTGGAAGAGCCCCACTTTGCTCCTGCATTGCAGAAGTCACAGGGTGGAGTTTCATGTCCTCTGTTGCACCGGGGTGAGATGATGTTGGGATGCTGGATATCGTGGTCAGTGGCAGTCTCCACACAGATGCACACTGACTGCTGGGGAAGGTTTGTAGGGCATTGTAGCAGGGGATGCATTAATTTTTAAGATGGGAAATGAAATGGCTTTGCTTACTTTTATGGAAAATGCCTTCTAAATAGATACTGCTATGAAGATGCTTCATGAAGCTGCTTGATGGAAAATTTGAGTGGTTAATCTCAACCTAGCAGCTGCAGAGGAGGCATGAGGGGAGAAATGTAGGAGGACTGGAGGAACAAAAAAAGTAAATAAGAAATGTCCATGTAATCTCTCTGTGCTTCTTTCCCTCTTCTGAAAGTTCTCTCTTTCTGGCAAATGTGAAGTATCACGTTGACTTTGAACCGGTGGGGATGAGAGCCAAGCAGGGTTAGGATAGGCTTTGCCAGAGCTTGTGGGGCAAGAGACAGGAAGACCTGCACAGTATGGGGTGTGAGGCTGGAAATAGGCCAGAGGTTCAGGGTATGTGAGTGGGCTGGATGGAATATGCACATGGGTGGGCTAATTTCTATGGAAAAGGAGAAGAGGGCACTATGACGTGCAGTCAGGGTTAACTAAAGGCAGGAGTCAGCCCTGTGGTCCTGCAGGATGGAGCTGGGACTCTGAGAAGCCTTGAAAAGCCACTCCTAGAAGTTTGACACTGTCAGGAAGAAGATTCTGCTGGGCTGCACAAGCATCAGCCAAGGAGAAAGATCTTTCCTGCAACTTCCAGGACAGATGTCTGTGTATGTATGAGGCACCAACATGTCATCTAAGTACTACGTGTGGTTCTTTATCTTGCCTTTAAGGTCAGGCAACAGCTTCTGCTCTTGTGCAGGTTCTATGGTGGTGAATGGGAGAACTGCTGATGTAAAGGTTGGAAGACAAACAGAACTAATCTGAAGCATCAAGCTGGCTGTACGAAACGTGTTTTCCCAGTCTACACACTGTAGAGCCAGTGTGTCATGAAAGACGGAAACTTCTTTCCTACCTCACTCATAAAAAACAGGTATCTCCATTTTTTATGCAAGAGGTGACCTCAGATTTAACTTTCTCAGGGAAGGAATACCAAATTGAAAGATCACCTGTCATGCTGTCCTTTTGCTGACTGCTGTCTTGGACTGAGCATTTTATAAATGTTGATGAGGATTTACACCATCAGCCTCTTCACTTTAAGGTAATATTTCTAGATATATCTCCTAAGACAGTGCTGGATGTTGCTGTGAAATCTGTTGTTTTCTGGCTCAAGGTTTCATGTGTACTCCTGCTTATGTGATTCTTCATAATTACGCCTTGTTTGTGGTTGCCTGGTTTCTTGTGTAATCCCTTGAGGGATGATGTGCCTAGAAGGCACAAACACAGGCTTTGCAAAGGGAATTTTTAACTACATTTTCTTCGTTGCTTGCACAGCACACTGGAGTTAGAAATCTCTTCAAAATACCCAGAGTCCTTATATGCAAGTGCTCTCATCTGATCTTGCCTCTTTCATAGTCTGAAAGAGTGCCTGTGCACCAAATCTGTCAGCCTGGCCATCCTGCTCCAGCAAGCTCTCTTTGCATGTGACAGTAGATGCTACTCTCAAGCCGTCTCACTCCTCCACATCCAGCCTCTCTCCTCTTTGACATACGCCTGAGCTGAACAGCTGGAGCTCATCCTTGCACCCAGCTTTTGGGTAGAGAATTCATGGATGTTGTTGTGACTTAAGGCAGTAGATGCTGTTTCATGAGCAGATGTGGCTGTGCAGTGGCTTTCTCCTCATGTTCATTCATAATGATAATCATGATGTTAGCACCTTTCCTGGAGCTGATGCTCATTTCAGGTGAAGTTCATGGACTGACTGCATTGTCTTTATAGACTTCCCAGCACAGATTGCAAATCAGTGGTCAGCTGCCTGTGCACAAATACAGAAGGTGGAAGGGAATTATAATGTATTGCAAGCTCGCCCTGCTGTAACACACAGCGTTGTCTCTCCTCCAGACCCCCCACTCCTTGACAGGGTTGGTACCAAGAAATTGCATGTCCCTAATTACTCAATTCACTTGTACTAAGAAATAGTATCCTGACTTACTGGCATGAAAGTCCTGCAGTTCTGGCAAGCTGTTTCAATGTTCCCTGTTGCTGAAGCATGAGGAAAAAAAGCAAAAACCCAGAATCAGTATGATCCTGTTTTGTCTATCAAGGGCCCCTGTGATCGCAGAGCATATTTCTCACCCTGCTCAACATTTTCTGCGGGAAGAGCTGACACAAGTTGGCAAGGACAGCAGCAGCCCCTCCTTCTCGCTCCTTATCCAACCAGAGCCATGAGCAAATTCAAAGACTCTTTGATAAAGTGAACCAAGATATGATCACAGCAAAACCCTGATGCTGTTTTGCATTCTTCCCCACAGTGTTAACAAAAGCCTGTGGTGCGAGGCAAGGAGAAGCCCATCCCTCAGAGAAGCTGAGCGTGTTGTTGAGGCAGATCTATACAGCTTCCTGCTTTTACTGATGGAATTGTGTTTCACCTCCTCTCCCCAAGGGGAAAGGGGAGCTGGCCGAGGACATAATCTACCATCCATGTGTGGTATAATTTAACATTCATGCTGTGGTACCAGGATTAAATTGGTGCCTGATGCCTACAACTCAGACTGGATTTGGTGGAAGCGAAAGGCACTTGGTCCTTCTGGGAGTGAGCCCAGCATGCAGCGAGGTATCACACAGTGCACAGTTAGTGGAGTGCATGATGCACGCGTGAGTGCCTGTAGTTTAATGGATGACTGCACTGAGATGTTCCCTGTGCTATTATATGGATGTCCCCCATGCCTACTGTTTAGAACTCTGGAAAAAAAATTCCTTTTTCATGGTCTCTTTTATCCAATGGGAACAGGTATCTTTCCATTATAATTTGCCTCACAAAGACACTTCTTTCTACCATATAGAACACAAACATTTCCAGAAATGTGTAAGTCCTTACTCAAGACCTCTTACAGTTCAAGGACAGGCACAGAGAGAGATTAGAGAAAAGGAGATGAGAAAGAATGGGGATTTTTTTGTTGGTTGCAGACAATTTGATTCAGCAGGATGGAAAGCATTGTGTGGCGAGGTGTCGGGAGCTGATGCTGCCCGTCTAATGGCCATTCCAGCCTTGTGTTTCTTTGTGGGCTCGCTGTGATGAGCTGGCTGGAAATAGTGTTCACAAAAGATATAAATAAAGATGTGACTCAGTCTCACTGAATCTCCGTCCCACCTCTGCTCACGAGCTTCCTGCTTGTGGAGGCAGCTGGTGCATTTGCCGTGGGGCTGGAGCAGTACCCAACACACCAGCAACACCCATCACTGAGAAGCTTGTGTCTGAGCAGGAGTTCAAGCGGGGTTTCAGAGAACGGTGGGTCTCTTGGCCTTTTGGGTGGGGAAATCACGGCAGTAGCTGTATTCAATGTGAAAATGTTCATGTGTAGTCCCTGACCAGGAAGGGCTTTCCTTATATTTACTAGGAGGAGGCAGAGTGGAGGTAGAGGGATAGATGGACAAAATCACCTGTTGGAAAGAAGCTGAACATTAGAAATGTCATTCAATAGAAGGAAGGAAGAAGACATTTTGGAGCCCTGACGTAGCTGAACTGAAGCTGTTCTCAGTCTTCAGCATGCAGAGCAACCCCAGATGAAGTTTGCAAATGTGTGCATCTCCAGAACCTAGAGTCCCCTTTGAAGAAAAGTTAATGTGAACATGCAGTAGACCAGCATCCTCTGTGGATTTATTTTAATGTGGCATCTCCTGAACTCCTCCCGGTCCTGGGTCGTGCTCATCATGGCAAAAATCCCTGTATGGCCGAGGTGCTGCTGGGTGAGGACAAGTGGAACCTCGCCACCCTGTATGGTCCCGGCTGCTTTCGTGGCGCAACTCCACTCCTTGCAGGTGCGAGGGAGGTGGCGGTGCACCACTGCACGAGGTGGCTTTCCTGGGCGGCTGGGGAGAGAAATAATGTCACTGGCCCTGAGGTGTCCCCCCCTCCTCGTGCATCCGCCTGAGCGTCCTGGACCAAGGGGAGACGGGCGCTGCCCGGCGCGCTGGGGCGATGCCGGGGCGATGCCGGCTGGCTGCTCGCTGCCGGGACCGCGGCCGCGCCGGGACTGAGCTCTGTGGGGGGGTCCCCGCGTGTCCCCCCCACCTGTCGCTCCAGCGTGGCACATCTGGGCGGTGCCCCCCCCGCCCCCCCATGGAACAGCTGTCTCCATAGCGACGGGGCGCGGCGGAGAGGGGGGG
>VXAA01003519.1:316482-350587 GCA_013399115.1 Anseranas semipalmata
CCCGGGGCACCCCACGCCCCCCCGGAGCTCCCCGAGGTGGGGTGGGCACCCAGGCGGGACGGAAACCCTGGGCACCCCAGGGACCCCGAATTGGGATGAGCAACCGGAGCATCCCACGCAGGACGGGCACCCCGGGCTCCTCGGGACAGGCTGGGCTCACTGGGCGCTGCGGGGCGGGACGGCCCCACGCCTGGCACCCCGGGAAAGCGAGGGGACAGCACGTCGGAGGAGTGGGACCACCAAAGTGTCCCCGAGCGTTTCTCTGTGAATGAATGTTTTGCTTTGGCATTTTTTCTGGGTGCTCCAGAAATGTGTCTGTGTGCGTGGGACTGCCAGTCCTGTTTGGAGGAGGGCAGGGGATATTAGGGCCGCCCTGTCCAGTTTATGTGGTTAGTCTGCTCCTCATGAGGATGAAATCTCTTTTCTGAAATCCTGGGGCACTGTCAGGACCAGATCAGATGGGGATGACTTCTGTAAGGCGAGCAGGAGTGACTGCCAAGATCTCCTCTGTCCCTGCCCTTTTTTGCCCCCTTTTGCTCTAGGCTGGGAGGGTGGTAGCAGAGAATAACCCATCATTCTGGAAAGGGATTTCCTTGGGCAGCAGTACACACCGTATGTGTTTGATGCTACCTGGGTACCTCTTTGTTAAGCACATATTCACAGCCAAAGGCATGGAATGATGGGGGGAGAGGATGTCAGACATCCATCTGTGAGCAGAGAGTGAGGGCAGATGCTGTTTCCACAGCCATTTCAGATAGTCAAAACTTGTTGCAGTTTCACCAGTGTTGCAGAATTTGCAACCAGCAGCATGGAAACTAGGGATGTTGGTATTCACCCTCGTTTTTACTGAGCTTTTGGATGCTTCTTTGGCATAGTCTAGGGGAGTGGAAAGGGTTACTAATGAGCTGGGCAACTGCTTGTTATACTGGAGGATTTTCTAATACTTGCATTATACTTCCCTTCTACCTCTCTGCTCCCTTCCTCTATGCTTCGATGATTTGGAACAGTTGCATGAACCGAGGGTGATTGTACCATGGTTTTTAATGGCCATGCAAGGAGACGTTACGAATGCTTACTGCTCTGTCATGGACAAAGTCAGTCAGAAACTCAGCCCAGACAATGGCCGAGCTTAAAATTAGACTTGCAAGGAGGAGGGTGCTGAACCCTAAGTGGTGAACCATCATCCTCTACCAACGCAAATGAGAAGGTACACGCGATGCTGTAATAGTTGGTATGCGATTGTAAACTGCCAGGGAGGATTTATCTCTAAGAATCATGCTGTCAGCGAGAAATCTTTCTGGAGCAACCTTAAGCAGATAAGAATTTATAAACTGGAGCCAGAAGGGACATTGCCACTTAATCCATTACCAGTGGCTTACGTGAGATTTCCAAGATGCTCTGTATGAATCACCTGACCTGGGGAGGGGGGGGGTGACACACGACTAACGGCACTTTTGTTTATTTTGTTCTTCCTTTAATTTCCATTTTAATTAAATTCCTACCTGTGCCAAGACAGCAAGTAGAAATGGTCTCAGACTGTAGCAGAGCACTGAAATCATTTTGATTTGGAGTAAAGAGTTAACGAGACATTGTCTTTGTTGTAAAAACCAAGCAACTGCCAGGGACAATATGTGCCTTTTCTGTCTTTTTTGAAACCGAACTGCCTCAGGTCCTACATTTAAATGCAGAATAAACAAGTCTGATTGGATCTGACAGGTTCCTGTAAAATGCTCTGAAGGCATAGCAGTGAAAGTATGAATGTCACACAGTTTTGTTACAAATCTGCCATTTAACATTTTGTAAAGTGTATTTTAATTGAAGGTCCCCAGTTCTTCTTCCCCCCGTGCCTGGCTCAGTGTGAGGGACACTGAGCTTTGATAATTTGGTCACCATGGAGTACTCTGTTAACCTGGTGCCAGGGGTGATTTAGATTCATTCTTGCTAAAGAAGAATCTGTGACTGCACTGAGTTTTCTGTGGTGGTCTGGGGACTCTGAAGTCAGTCCCTGAACCTTACAAATTCATCTCTGCGGTATAAGAAGTAAGACCTCCATATGTAGTAGATCTGCTTCCCACACATACTGAAAGTTTTTATACCTTTCTTTTCTTGCTAGTCCTGCTAAAGTGTTCGTCTTTAATTAAGTAGATCTTCTGAAGACCATGAGATACTTTGGGTGGTATTGAAGGCGTAACACAGAAATATTGAAGACTGGCATGGCTGGCAGAGTACTTGTTGTGCTTTTGGTGGTTGTGTGTAAGAGGGAATGCACCCATCTGGCTTCTCAGATTTCAGTTTCGGTTTTAAAACCAGGTAGCTGGAATAGGCACATCTTTACTGAAGGTGCTGGCAACAGTAAATCTGGAACCCCAGGCTAATGATTTTACTGTTGCTTTCAGAGCTGGACAACATTTTAAAATCTGATCTGTCCAGCCCTTTATAAAAGGATTTTGCATTACTGTTCACTAGAAACCACTAGAAGCAAGGACTTTGGCATTATCTATTCCAAAGCACTGTCACCCCTGATATTGGTGTCACAGTTGTGCCTGCAGGCTTTGGCCAGTTTGGAGGCAGTGAAAACTAAAGTCAGTGAAAACAGAAGACATCCAGGACCTCAGCTGGTCGGATGCCACAGTCCTGATGTGGCTGTTAATCTTAAAGCCATGGCCAGTGGCTCGAAGGAGGTTGTCATTTGATGGTATAATGATGGGGAGGTTGAGGTGAGATTATTTTCAGCATTCCTGTGTGTTTTTCACTTCCCATAAACCAGACGTGGCTGTTTCCCTGGGACGACAGAAGGTGATCCATCGTGTACTTTCCTAATGAGAAAAAGATTGTGACTACCTGGTAGCAATCTCCTTATGTTGCAGCCAGATAAACTCCAGAAAATTTTTGCTGTCCTATCCTCTCTTAAATATGGTTTGATTGCTATCGAGCAAGGCGTGTATGGCTATTTGGAGCAGAACCCAGTGGGAAAACTCAGGCCATATCTAATCTCCTGGATTCTGTGATGAAAAAGACCAGCCAGTCAGTCCCTTTGCACCAGTGGCTCCATGTGCTGCTTATTTACAAGTGCCAGGGCAGTCTGCCTCAAACTGTTCCTACTGAAGGAGCTGCTATTGTCTCTCAAGGCATACATCCCCAGTTCAACCCACCTCCCTGCCCCAGGGCTTCCAAAATGGTCTAGACAATTTCCTCTCTTAATTCTCCTTTGTAATCCCGCTGTAGCTCTGTAAGTTGCCGTCCTTGCCTGGTGTTACCACTTCCACACGTCTGCAGCTGTTGCATTGCTTTCTTAGCTATTGCTCAGCCTTGCTGGATCTGTTTAACTCTTCCTACTGTGATCTGTGGGCTGTGTACCCCATCAGGGCTGTTGAGTAGTTCCCCTATTTGCTGGTCTAGGGTGCTAGGAATGCAGTTTTTGCTGGCCCTTGGGCCAGAGGTGAGGCATGGGACCCAAATTCCATCTCCCGGGCTCCATGGGCAAGCAGTTCTTTATCCTCACTTGTCTCCGTGTCCTCAGCTGCAAGAAGGCTTAGCCATTTCTGTGGACTGCAGATCAATATTACATTGTAAAAGCTGAGAAGTATTACTGTCTCCTCTCTTAAATCCTTTCCTCCAGCCTCCTGAGCAGGTTTGCTGCTCTTGCTTGAACCTCCTCTTGCCTTGGAAGGTCATTTTCTGTGGTGAGTGACAGCGAGAAGGATTTCTTCCCATCATTTTTCTCACGGGTTAATGCACCTATGATATTTATGCAAAAGAATGCATGCACTACATTAGAGACAGCCCGAGGTAGTCAGGGATCCTCTTCTCTGCAGTAGCTGATTACTCATGGGTTATTCTTTATTATTTGTATTGCAGTGGCATCTGGAGGCTCCTGTGGAGATCTGAGTCATGCTGGGCTGGGTGCTTCCATGGTCCCTGCCGAAAGAGCGTGCTGTACTTGCTCCTCGCTCAGACAGATAACTCTTACTCATGTGTCTGTGTGATCTCTGTGGGACAATTTGCAGTTTTTATCTCTAAAGTACCATGTGAAGCAGGCTGGTACCTTGGCAGGACAGTTCTTCCTAGTCCCTTCTTTTGCTTGGAAGGCTGAAGTCAGGGTCAGCAGTGGGTTGCTGAAGGTTAAGACCCTGCCCTTCTGGCTGCGAGCCTCCAGAAACACAGCCCTTTGTGCAGCACAGCACCATGAAGGTAGGGGCTTCCCTTCTTCTCCTGGCCCATGGGGATACCAGTCATGATTATATGTCTTACATGATTACATAGTCTTTGCCTGCATTTTTGCAGTTGCTGTTCCAAATTTTATATGTCCCATTGACTCATAAATATGTCAGACATTTTTCTCCTTTCATTGGTATTTTATGAGCCTCTGAAATAAATGCAGAAGATAGTAATCTGGCTGGTGGAGGCATTTCAATAATTGTAGGTTGCTGACAGGAAAGAATATCATGCTGCCAGCTCCGTTTCTTGCACTTGCTGGATAAAACTAAGTGGGGAGTAAAAGAACACCAGCAGCTGGTGAACATGGGGATTAGAAGTTGGGGTGTAAGCAGGGCACTGGGGAGAATGCCAGTCACGATGCTGTGACATAGCCTCAGCTCCCATTGCTGTCATAATTGGTTCTTCTTTGAAGTATCATTTCATTTTCCTCCAGCCTTAGGGAGTCAGAAGGTTCACCATTCCAGCCTCTGACTTCCCGCTCTTCTGCTTTCGTTCTGTCCTGGGTTGTGTGTTTCCCTCTGACCTGTCAGTGTGTCTGGGTTGTAGGTGTAAAGTTTGTCCTGCCTGAGGTTCACAGATTTATATGACCTCCCAAGCACTAGATTTTTTTCCCCAAGTTATTGAACTTTGATGTATTGCATTTAAGCTCCCTAAAATTGCCCAGTGCTACAAACACAGCAATTTATTGATTTTACTTTTTCTTTCCAATTGTCCCTTTCATAAAGTACAGAAGCCTGTTGGTGAAGCAGGTAATGGTGCAGCTTGTTGGAAATTTCCCAGGAAATCATGTTGTGCTTTGCTAACAGGTGATGCTCTGTATTTCCCAAGGGCAAGAAAAGCCACTTTTGAAAACCACTAGGAACCAAAACAGCGGTGAGGCGATTGAGCTGAAAATATTAGTCCAAGGCTCAGTAGCAGTTAAAAAAGCAAATGAAATAGTAGAAATCACAAGGGAAGCCAAAGAGAAGAAAATAGAGGCCATGATTAGATTGTCATATAAATCTGAATATTGTGTGTAGTTCTGATTCTTCCCCTTCCACCATCTTAAAAAAAGATACAGGAGATCTGGAAAAGGAGGGCAACAAGGGTGGTGATCAAAGGTCTGGAATAATTTAATGTAAGGAATGATTGAATAAGCTAGGAGTTCTACCTCTGGAAAAAGGGACAACTGGGGTGGTAGATGATAGAGATCTGAAAGTCCTGGCTGGCACACAGAGAAGGGGTAGAGCTCCACACTTCACTGCCTCTTCCAGTACAAGAACTAGGAGGACATCGAAAGAAGTTGGTAGATTCCAGGTCCTGTTGAACAGATGGAGGTTGTAGCCATCTGCAGTGGCTAGTAGCTCTCAGAGCTCATTAATAGTGGATGTTATGAGTGCAAAAATGGCCCCAATTTTACAGGAAATTGGAGGAGGTCATGAAAGGAATCCTTCAAAATTTGCTGCATACAAAGACCACACACTTGCCAGGCTCATATGGGCTTTCCAAAGATGTCTTCCTAAGGCTGATATCCAGCTGATAATGATAATGCTGAGGTGAGAATTCAAAATTTCTCCACACCAGTGACAGATGGAGCTGGGACATTCAGAGACTGCAGTGATGGCTGGAGGGATAAAGCCTGCTTTGATGTTGGCTGGTCTCTAGCTAGATCCATCCTCTTTTTTTGTGAACATCCCTGTCCGGGTGTTTATGGAGTGGTTCATTGCCATGGCAGCCTCAAGTCACACACAGAACAGAACATTCAGGCTTTATCTGGGAGACAGCAGGGACTGTGACGAGGTGCCTGTGCACACTCCTACCACATCTTTCATGAATGAGGCTGTGTCTCCCGCACCCTGGGGTTTGACAAATAAAGGTGCTTTTGCATTTGTGGGCTTTTGTGAATAAGAGAAAGCAGGTTCTCTTTGCTTACTTTGACCCCCCGAGTGACAAGAGCGTAAGTAGCCCCCGCTTTATTTTGTTTCCTAGACTACTGAAATATCAGCTTTTGTGGATATCCCTGTATCTGGGGAAGGTTTCTAAGACAGAGGCTTGGAAGATTTCAGATTTGGCAGCTGTTCTTACCTACTGCTGCTAGGATAATTGCAGGAACCAGCAACTTCTGCATCGCTGAAATTGTTGCCTGTGGCAAGTACACAAGTACATGTTGTTTTACTTATGGTGCATAACTTCACGGTGGCTACTTATTTCAGGATGTGGATCCACATGTGCTCTGGCTTAGGCTGCCTTGAAATTTTAGGGCATCTGAGCAATCCGGTTCTGAACTGTCCCGAGGAGTGGGGTCTGCAACACCTGTGTTTCAGTGTTATCTCCATCCTCCAATGTCCATCCATGGTTGATCTGAGATTAACGTGGATCACCGCACTGTGCAGGTGCTCAGTGCTGGGCTGCAAACTGACAAATCCCAAAGTCATTTCTGACTTTAATCGCAGCACTGTGCAGGTGCTCGGTTCTGTGCCACAAATTGACAAATCCCTAAGTAATTTTTGGGACAGGAGCTGAATTTTAACTGAAACTTAGAGCCTGGCAGCATTAAAACTTCTGCTGTGACTGCAACATGTGTACATGAACCTGAGCTGCCTTGTAACCTAACTGGGCAGGGAATTGCTAGCTTTGTAGCTGGGGAGGAGGGTAGACACGTGGATAATTACCCATATGAAGGTCTTAGGTTGATGCAGCTATGAAGTTAAAACTGAGCCAGGGTAGATTTTCATCTCCACTCATTCTTGGGCATCTCTAGCTGGTAAAAGCAAGTTGTATATAAGATTCTTGTTCATGTTTATATTACTGGTTATTTGGCCTTCCAGTAACAGGATTAAAATAGGATTGTGTTCTAAATATTATAGGGCAGAGGATGCCATGGTGGTATTATGTGTATACAATTCTCTGTTAGTCCATTTTGGTTCATCTCTTTGCTGAAGCATGGGGAAGGATTCTCAGCTCTCAGAAAATGGTCAGGTCAAGCCTCAGGGCTATTTTATGCAAAACTCTGGAAAGTAAATGTTAATAGTTCTCAGCCAGCCCGAGAGATAAAATACCATGCAGATTGTTTTGGTTTAAAAAACCCCACGCTTCATGCATTGTGTAAACATTTTTTGGAAAACTAATACTAAAATTTTAGACAAAATAAATTCTAAAGTACTGGCATTGCTTGCAGAGTCTCTCTCTTCTCTTTGTTCCTTCATATTCAATATTTGCGTTTTGTGCTGGTAACACTGACACTTCCAGATGTTCCTGCATGTGTGGGCTTACACATGTGCACGGGCATATGCAGGGATTCCCTATTGACTTGTTGAGCTCATAATTTTTATGGTATGGCCAGAACACACACACTATCTAGCATTGGTATGTGAGAAGACTGGCAGCTCCCACGTTATTTTCCAAAGGCATTACATTTCTTTCTCTGTGTATCATTTAGTGTACCTGTTTTAATGGTACAACCCTTCAACAATTACATCCCTTAACAGGCATAAAATAAAATAAAGAAGCAAAAAGTTCTCCCTATTTAAATCTATGAATATCTTTTGTTTTTAAAGGTTTAGAGTTGAGATGCCAAGCGATAAGCACAGACCTCGAGAGCTTTACTCCTCCATTTGCAGTCTGTCCTGCATTCATTGCAGCAGAAAGTTCTCACCTAAGCTGGATGCTTAATGGCCTGTATGGATAATCTGGTGCGCAGGGCATTTGCTTTGGACAGCTGTTCTCAGACTGGATTGGCATGCATTGGTGGACTTAGCAGAGAGATTAAAAATCAGCTTGAGGTTTCAAGCAGAGAGTTCCTGCAGGTGGGACGTGTCGCAGTGAATGGAGCGAGCTCTGGTTGCTCTTGCCCACGCTCCGCGTGTTTGGTGGCTGAGCAGATAGTGTCAGTCTGCAGTTGTCATCCCAATGTGAAGCCCAGGAGGAAAAATTACAGAGTGATGGGTGGGAACAGAGACTGAGGGTAAACTCCCAATTTCGAAATGTTAATTTGACATCTATTATTAATAACCCCACTATGAAAGAAAAAAAATGCTTTGCTGCAAATGAAGCTGTGACACGGGGAAGTGGCAGGCAAAATTAAAATTTCATTCTTGCCATGGTCTTACAATAAAGGTTTTGTGATACTCACCCAGCAATGCCACTATAAATAGTCTCGTTATCTAATCTTCCAACTCGGAATATGACAGAAGATTACAAACAGGGAAACAGTGCAGTGTAGCTTTTAGCTATTTTCCCACTGCTTCCCTTGCTTCTGCTGGAGCATTATTGCTGTGCCCCTTGTAATTCTTATGGAGACAACATTATTCACAAGTACAGCATGTCACTAGCAGGAGGAGAGTTCAGATAAAACCCGGAAGATTTATGACATAGTTTAGATAAGGCCATGCAGGAACTGAGATGAGGGAAGCAATAATTTGCAGTCCAGTGGCGTTTCTCAGGGTGCGTTGAGAACTTCTTCTTGCCAGCTCCACTGGCTCAGATACAGAGCAGGCATATTATAATAAGGTGCTCTACGTGGTGGACTGCAGAGAGAACCCTTTACTAATGAATAACCCAGACACTCATAGGGCACAGGGTGTCTCTATACAGTTTTAGGACCTGATCCAAAACCAACAGGAAGATGCTAGAGAATTTCACAGAGGCATATCTAGCACAGAGCAAACCTCCTGTTCCTTTTGAACTTCCTTCCCATGGGAAAAGAAGGAGGTGGCTGGTAGCAGGGATGATACCTCCCCTCCTCCCCTCTCCCTGCCCTGCCAGGGATGCAGATGCTCACTTCTGACCCTTCCCTAGAGCTCTCGCCAGCCCATCTCACGTGGGGCACCTAAAGGCAGTGAGGAGAGCTGAGTCCTGGCAACGCTCCCTTGGGCAGGGACAGCTAAAACCAACCTTCTGCAGCCTTTGAGTGTGGACACAAATAATCCTTTCCCACAGGGGACCACAGATCGCTTCCTCAACCTTTGCCAAGTAATGCAACCTTGCAGTGGCCATGGGAAGAGGTGTGAGGGAGTATGGCTGTTGTAAATCTGTAGCCCCACGAGACTCAGACCATCCTCTTTTTTGCTAAATGAGGGGAGTTAGGAAGACTTTGAGTGTTTGTTCAAACCCCAGCACTGCTCACCTGCTGCGGGGTGGCTTCCATATCACACAGCATGGAGGAGGCTCTCAGCATCCAGCAGTCAGCTGGACCAGGCTGGGGCTGACGGAGCATGGTCAGGCAGCTCGGTGGAGCGTGGTGGCCGGCACATGCATGCTGTCCAGCCATGGCCAAGTACAGAAGCCCTCTTCTGTGCCTCTATCATGCCTTCTCATGGAGGAGCTAAAACAATGACAAAACTTGAGGAATTGAGCCTCACTGCAGCTGTTGTTGGGAGGAGGAAAGAGAGCTTGTGCCATCCCCTTGTCCTGAAATAGGCTGATGTCTAGGGAGGTAAAATGACTTATTTATATTTTGCACAACAATACAGTGGCAGGAAGACTCAATTAATCTGCTCCGCACAGTAGTCCTACACTCACCAATTCCCACAGAGTTCATGTAATCCAGGGTCAGGATCCAGTTTTGACTCCCAGGAGACTACTGGGACTTGAGAGCTTTCCCTGTATTCCCAGCTCATCGATGCAGCCAAGCAGGCGTTTAACCTCCAGGTACCCACCTCACCCCCTCCCTGGCCAGCCCAGCACCCGCAGCATCCTTCTGAGAGGAGGGGAGAGGAGGTGGTAATTTTCAGCTACCGCTGACTCGCTAAGGTGGACACTTCTGCCTCTTGCAGCCCTCTGAAAAGCGTCCTTAAATATTGCTAAAGGCAAAAAAGTCAAAGGAGGTCCTTGACTCAGCCTGGCTGAACTGAGGACCAGTACTGTTAGCAAATTCTTTGGGTTGTTCCACCCACCCCAGATTCTGGTATTTCAGCTTAAATTCCCAGGCATAAGCAATCAGAAGCACTGGCATCTGAGATGCTTTCTGGGCATGGGAGCTCTTGAGCTGTAGCCTATTCACCAGGAAGCAGAGTTACCTTCTTATGATTAGATTCTGCAGGCAGATCAAATTTGCTGTTGGAACAGAGGTTTTATATATAGTAAAATGCTCCCAGGTGTGCTTTTTAGTAGGGCTTCTGGGCTGAAGTAAGGATTGATTAATAAGAGGCACCCAAACCATATTATGTGCTGAAGCAGAGCTGGAACAGGGTGCTTTTGCTCTGATTCAGGGGTCTGATTGAATTCGGTGGCAGATGCCAAGTATTTATGTCCTTGCCTGAGTTTATCTGTTAAATTAGAAAGTGTTAAAAGCAGGAGTTATTTTTGGAATAAACATATTAAATAGTGATGGAGAGTTCCAGCTAGGTATTGGTGGGATGGTATTTTATTTTTATGTATGCTTGTCCAAAGTATATTACTCAGAGCATCAGAATAAAAAGCTTCAGGGATAATACACTGCCCTAGATTTACACCAGAATACTTGAGCTGAGTTCAGAGAGCCCAGTGTCTTTTTGTGACATTGCTTGGTATTATAAAGAATACAATTAAATTATATTTATTGTATACGCACAATTGAATATAATATAGTACTATGCAATTGTAATTTTTGCTGTAAAGTTCCTGGCATTTGTTCATATTTTTACATGGAGGGGGGGATAATTTTAATTTTAAGTTTTTTAGCATGTTGATAAATGTCCAAACTCTAGAGAAGCTGTTACTTGCCTTGGAAACCATTGGAAACACACCTCCTGGTTCCTTTTGCTCACTCTCCTCCTACCAGTAGTCTTTCTCCATTTAATTTATTCTGTAGTGTTGCCAGTAGTGTTTTTTTGTTTGATTTATTCTGTAACTTCACCTAAAATAGACTCTGACCTTTATTATTGTTTATAGCTTGTATGTAATTCTTTATAGTTTCACATTCTTTTGATTTTATTATCTTATCACCTCCCTAATGAGTATTTTACCCTTTTTAGACATTATATAGCCTTTTCAACTTTCCATGGGCCATCTTGAAGCCCTTGAATGGTGAAAATTTACAGCTGAACCAAGACTCAGGGTGAGGCTGAACAGTTGACCCATAAACTTCAAGCCAGTTGTTGCATTTCCAGTGTCTCTGAGCCATCTTGTGCCTCAGAAATTAATATTAGTAACTGCTTACAAATTGCCTTCTACTATGCTCCACCAAATAATATGATGCTGTAATTATTTTTGACAGTTAAAATCTCCCACAGTATTCAAATAAAAGCCAAACATATAAGGAACATGGCATATAACATGTCCTGTGTAGGAAAGTTACAGTATGAAAGAAAAGATGGCTTGTTTTGTCTGCAGGTCACATTGACACGCAAGCTAGAAATACACGTATGAGATGGAGACCTAGATATGCTAGATTTAAGGGGGAACTCCGTAGCTGCTGCCATGGGACTATTTTCAGGTGCTTGGATGAGTGAATAACCCAAATATAGTTTAAGCCTGTGACTATTTAATTATCATAGCAATGCAAATACATTAGGTGAAGGCTAAGAGCTCTGCATCTAATTTAGCAGTGTTGCTTTAGCAACATCATGCAGGATGCAAATAGTCTCCTTGGTAACACTTCCTAAGTGTCATTAGATAAGCGATGGTTACAAACACGGAAGCAGATCAGAATGAGAGACATGCTCTTGTCCTGTGCCTTTTTATAGCCCCAGACATCACGATTAGCAGGATGGTGAAAGGAGAGAGGAAAGCAGTTTGGAGGATAGGAGCTGTTGTTAGAATTTTACATTTTGTGCTTTGGAAAAGCACACTGGTGGTGACTGGGTTATTTGAATTGGTTTAAATAAAGTTTTAAATAAAGGGAAGGTGTTGTCTCTGCCACCGATGGCACCTGTCGGGGACAGACACAAACTGTCCTCTTTGCTCTCCAAGGGATGCACATTACAGATATCAACCCTGCTGCCCTCTGTCCTAATGGCATACTCATGTCTCAGTGAGTTTTGAACCTACAGGTTAGGAAGGGGAGAGGGAAGGAGACCCCAGAGCTCAGCGTGAGGGTGAACCTGTTGTCTGCACTCTGGTGGTGGTAGAGGATCTGCTTCTGGGTTGGGATCAGGTACAAGAGCTGCTCCCCTTTTGCAGAGTCACTTCCCCTGCCCCACCATCACAGTCAGTGGATTGCCTCTCCAAAACCAGATTTGTGTTTTCTTGTTGAATTTTGAAGACCCTTTTCTAGGAAGCAGCAGCACTGTAGGGATGAAGGTGAGAAATGGGGTTACTTAGTGCTCAGAAACAGGGCAGTTCCTCTGATGTTGGCAGAAGAAACTTCTCCATAGAAAGAATTGTGAATGGCGGCAGCTTTTCCAGCTCTCATGATATATATTTTTTTTTTCCTGAAGGGAAACTGCATGGATTACACAAGAATCCTAGCTTCTGCTTAACAACGCTCCCCTCTGCCAATTCTGTATACTTCTCTTTTACATAGAAAAGCTGAAAGGTACAAAAGGAATATGACCTAATGGCTCAAAAATCAGAAAGCATACAATAGATCTGCCAATGCTTTTGTTTTACACTGATCTTTATTTTAATCCCACTGGTTGATGCCTGAGGATCTTATCCAAGGAATCTGAATGCCTGCTAATGTCAGCAGATGAAAGACAGTGGTGGAAGGAGCCAAGTCCACAATGGTATCAAAAGAGGTTTATTTGGGTTTGGGATGAAAGTCTGAAAGAGCAGATGGTTTTATTTTATCATGAGTTTGACCGCGCTTCAGTAGAGGCAGACATCTGGTGGACTTTTGCGTTTTTGGGGAAATCCTCTGAACCAAAGCTAAGCCAGACCCTTGCAGCCAAACACCTCCTGAAGCGTGACCATCAGGTCCATACACAAGTCCAGGGACTTGGGACTGGCCAGTCCAAGGGGATTTGTTTCAGCAGTGTGCAGCACCTTGCAATTTAGATACATGGCAACAGGCTGACTGCAATTTCTCCTATTCTGATTTAAAGGGAATTAAAATGTCAATAGCCTCTCTTTAACAGGAGAATTTCAGAAAAATAAAACAACCATCCCCCACAGCCCTTTTTTTCGCTCCCATATCCTCTTGGAATTCATCCATCTTCATATTGCTCTTATCTCATGGCCTCCACTCTAAATGTCAGTGCTAATTAATGGGACCTTGGTCCTCTGTGCCATTCAGATGATTAACAATCAAACATTTGGTTGTGAGACAGGGGCCCTCAGGTCTCCTCCTTCCCAGGGGAAGGTGCTGGGGCTGTTAGCCTTGTGCGTGGCAAGCTGCAAGAGGCAAAGCCTGAAACACCACTTTACCTCATGCTGTCAAGCCCAAGCAGGTGAAGTTCTCCTGTGCTGGGTGAGAGACGTGTTTCCTAAACCCTTTAGAGGTTAAAATGGCACTGGTGAGTTTTTTGGATGCCTGGATGCTGTTCCACCCCTAAGGCAGGACGCTGCTCCTGCCCCTGTGCGGCACAATGCCCTTCCTGCAGCGAGGTTTGGGACTGCTTTGAAGGTGAAGTTTCTCTCTGCATGCAAGTTGTTCTGTAGTAGAGGACTGAGCAGCTGTTCCTCACCACCATGGCCCCTGGCTTAGGAGGACAGGGGAACCTGGACAGATAACTGCTAAATGGTAGCTCAGCCCTCAAACTGCCCTTCCCGCTGCTGTGTGCAGAACAGAGCGTTTCCCTCCAGGACAGCCATGTTGCTGTGTTTCTGCCACCTGTGATTTGTAAGCATCATTTTTGAATCAGATTGGAATAGGAAAATGATCTTTTTCTCCCTTGTATTCCTGTCAACTCCCTGAAGAGAGGTGGAGTGAAGCCTGTGCTTTCTGAGGAGAATCAGAGGGCACAAGGGGTGAGTGGGTTTTCTCTGCATGCCCTCTCCCTGTGCTTTGGGATCTCCAAGTTAAAATGTATGGGGAAGCAAGAACTGAGACTGAAATCACAGACTTGCAGCAAAGAACTGGTGACTTCTCTGGGAGCAGGTGGCACGGTGGCCATGTGTACGGACACTACTGATGGATGTGGCAAAATCCTGGTGCCAGGGACCAGGTGGCACCTGTCCTTGGCGGGGAGGCCCAGGCTGGAGTTCAGCCTGAGACTTGGCTTCCATGACAGGTAGGACCATGTCAGCTCATCCGAATGTGTGAGGTCCTTTTTCCAACTCGAGGGACTTCCGCACTTGCACCATGGAGGCTCATCCCGAACAGCACCTCTGCACCACACTGGTTCAGTGCCCGCTCAGCAGAAAGTGCAATGCTCTTGTATTCCCAGCCCCGTGTCCTGCAGCACCTGTGTTCTCCTTGGAGATCTCCCATTTTACGCTGGAGCCAGCCCTGCTTTTTGGGGCTGCTTGGAGCACAGGTCCCCGTGGTGAGGCTGGAAGCCAGACATCTCCCAGCTTCACCGCTCATCTGAGACCAGAGGGTCCTGCAGTTGTGCAATTGCAAACTCCCTTTGAATGAATGTTTCAATACAAGCAAGGCAGATCTGGTTTNTTGTGTTATTTCATTTTGTCCCCAAAGTGGGAATCAGGAGTTTTCTGCCCCAGCATGGCTTCCTAGCCCTCCGGGAAACCCCTTCTTTTCTCTCTCTTCATCCGTTGATGCTGCAGTTTTGCAGTACAGCTTCAGCTAGAGGCAGGAGCGCAGCGCAGAGCTGTGCTGCGGCTGCAACCGGGGCTGCTCCATCCCTGTGTCCCTGCTGGGGACTGACAGACGTCTCCTGTCCTGCACCGCTCCCTCCCCTGGCAGCCCCTGGGGCCAGACGCTGCCCCTTGCCCTTCTGCCGGCAGTTGGGGTGGTCTTTGCATGGGGACAGGAGGGTGTCCCCGCTATAGCAAGGCACCCAAGTGCCCGGCCCAGCACATGAGACTCCTCTCCACCAGCCCCCTCCTGACCTCCAGCCCTGACTTCTCCGTTTCTCTGAATACACTCCTTTCTCTCTTCCTTCGCCAAAAAACAAACAGAAGAGATTGCAGCCAAAACTCCCTCCCGAGCAGCCGGGGCTCCACGAGGCGACTCTGGCTTGGACACAGAAATCTCTCATTCAGCATTCACCTCTGACAACAAATGACTTTTGGCAACTCTCTGCTTGCTCAGATGGGTTTATTAGCGCTTGCTGTATGCTTCCTCTGCAGCTGGAGCTGCTTTCACGGCCGTGCAGGCGTCCGCAGTGTCTCTTGCTGGCACCCCTGTCTGTTATTTTTATATTTTTAGTGGCCTCCCTTGCGCAATAATATGAATTATCTCTTTGATAAGCATCTTCTTAACGGAATATTAATGTATATAATTAGGATAGTATTTGCCTCTTGATTCACACTGTTCATCCCAAAATTGGCTTAATTACACAGATGCTCCTCTCGAAGGAGGCTGTGTTTGTTTAGAAGCTTAAATATGGAGATAGGGGCTAAATTTCTTCCTCTGAGAAGACAACCTCAATTTTGGATTTCTAGCTATTTTGTCAACAATGTTTTGTCTGTTTTAAGGAGGGGAAGAAGTAGAAGGAATGGTACTGCTGATTTTTGTTTCAGTCCTCCACACAGGGACTGAGGCACAAAAAACCTTGACTGATTTAGTCATTTCTGAGCTGCTGAATGTAAAAAGCCTGAGGATCTCGCATCTCTTGGGTTGGTTCCCGTGATTCCTGTGGTTTTCTTCTCTCTCCGATGTCTTGAAACTCAGGTGTCCCTACCAGCCAGACAAAGTCTGTAGGGTAAGGCACCTGCCTTTTACGCTTGCAGTTTGCAAACCATAAAGCTAGCTTTAACAGCAGCCTCAGCCTCTTGGTATTATAAAGACGTGGAAGAAAAATGCCTCCAGACAAGTCTGCAGGATAATTTCAGCTTTCTGTGAGGCAGCTGAGAAGTTATGTTCAATTTTGCTATCAATTCTTCAGCTTTGAGCATTGCTGCTGTAAACTATCAGAGCCTCCTGTGAGTACGTTAGTGTTTGGAAGTATGCAGTAAATCAGATTATAGCCGGCCTTTATTAACCCTGATGCACAAGACTTCAGCAGTAGAGGTTTGATTCAGAGAAAATGAATGAGGATAGTTAAAGTCAAATATAAATAGAGCTCATTAAAAAACAAACAAACCAGCCTCTGTTTCATTATGTGACTCTTAACTGCACCATGAGAACAGAAGCAGTTCTCATTAAAGTCCCCTGGCAGCCTTGTTCTCTTCATCTTCTTCTGCAAACTCATGAGCTATAGGAGCTCCTGGGGACATGAATCCAATCTGCACCTTGTAATGGGAGAAAGAGGGGGGAAAACAAACAGAACAAGCCTGTATGTGCATGCACGCAATAAAATGAGCACAGCCCTGCCAGCACATCCACATCCCATCCAGACCCCTGATAGAGCATCACCGCTGCCCTGCACCTAGGACCCCTCTCCCATGCTCTCAGCAGCACCCTGTCCTTGCCGGGCCATGTGGTGCTGGAGGAGCCCCCGGTGTCTCCTCTTCTCCCAGCGCCTCGGTGCTGCGGGTGCTGGTGCTGTGGGGGGGGACCGGGGGTGCACTGCCTTCTTCAGCCACGGCTGCAGGTAGAGCTCAGAGCAAGTTACATGCGCCCCGTCCCGGTGTAGGGGGTGTTCATTTCTGCTGGGTTTTGAAGTACATATGTTTTGGGGGAAGGGAGAAACTACAAAAGCTGTGATTTACTCAGATCATGGACAAAATCCAGCAACAGTAACAAAATACAGTGTATAGCTGCCTGTGCTGAAGAAGTGAAGGTGGCAGAATGGTGTCCAGAGCTTCCAGTTCATTGACACACAGTCAGCCACTAAATTCAGAGCAGCTGTGGTGACTGCTTTCGTGAATAGGAAATGCTTGTCTTCCCGAGGTCCTGAGCGTGTAGGTACAGGGAGTGTGGAAAGAGTCCTGGAGAGGATAGTGGGCAGTGTCTGGGAGGAAGACCTGTAGTTCTGGAAAAGGCAGCTACTTTTAAAGCAAAGTTAAAACATATTTCGTTTTTAAAAAGGTGTATTAAAGAAAAGACAGTGTGAATCTCATTACAGATAGTGCAATAGCACAAGTGGGAGATTAACATTCTGCATAAGGGAATAAAACTGCAATATCTCTTGAGCAAACCTATTCCCACTGGAGAAATTGGAGACCTGGAGAGTTTAACAGCAAACAGCAGCTTTATGCCATTTACAAGTGGAGCAAGTGTGGAGCCTGCAAGGGACCTGTCTGCATCAGTTGCACTTATTTTATGGTTTCCCCGTGTTACAAGCACCAGCTCAGTCCCACCGTTATCACCAGTTCAGTCCCAGCATTAGTAGCACTGGGAACACCTTGGTCTTTTAAAGCAATTTATCACCGACTCCTGCTCAGCACAAGTTTAACATGTATGCCAGCCACAAAGGCTTCCACCATTCCAATTTTATGTGGAAAATCGTTCGAAAGTTTTAATTAATTTTAATTCATGACTGCAGAGCAATTTGGTGTGTGCAGATGGAAATCAGTAGAGAAGTGTTAGTTCATCTCACTTTGGCATTTTTTAATGTATACATATGTTTTACAAAAAGAGTTGCAGCTTACTCAGAACCTGGACTGGACCGCGCCTGACTGTTTAATTACTGTTTACACTGAAGTAATTTGCAAAGTGTTAATTTCTGAAATCAATGCACTCCAGTCCAATAAATATTTAACGCTTCCATCTGCCATTTTTAAGTTAACTACCAACCCTGTTTGATGAAGTCTATGAAACAGTTGTCTGCTGTTGACATAAAGAAGGGTTTTGAGATCCAGCTTGTATGGAAACCTAGAAAAAAAACAGGTTTCCTAAATATTGTTGGATTCTCTTCTCTAGATTTAATATTCATGGGGAGACCATTACATATGGAGACAGGTTTATAGCAGACAGGCCTATGTAAAATTACATCTTAATTTTATGAGGGGAAATATACTGAGTCTTTCCTACTGGGACGACAACTGCACATCTGAGGTCTGAGCAGTAGGAGGAATCTAGCTGGCACATGCAGCATCTTTAGCAGGAGGAGAAGAGGTGGAGAAGACCTCTGCCCACATACACAGGAGGGAGCTGGGGCTCCCGTGGGCCATGGTGGGGTGCCGACCTCGCCTTCTGCAAAACTACTCGCCTCCCTCCAGCTGCGTGGTGGACAATTTAATTACGGGTATTCACAGGGGATCTGGAGCTCTCTGGATGGGAATGCCCTGTGCCAATGCAAATGTCACTGCTCACAGCACAGCACGGGGGTCTTGATGATTAGTTGTTTTACTGTTTTTCTAGTATAATTATGTTTAATTCAAGTGTTGTTTCATCAAAGTGTCTGTCACTCAGGGCTTGGCATCATCTTCTTAAATAGCTGGATATGAAATTACAATGTGTTTCTCCAGTGAGACCATATTTCCAGAACATCATGACAGCTTTATTATGACACAGGGCTCTCTGTTAAGCTGAACAGATACAGTGAATTATCCTTTTAAAAAATCAAAATCTCTGCAGTGGGTCACTAGACTTGTGCCATTCCCTGTACAGGGTTACTCTGAATCAACATCATAAGCATCTGCAGCTGGGGCGTTTGTGCTGTGCCCTTTAAGATTCCTTGCTGCGTCAGGGTGGGCCAGTGCTTACATGGGAGGCAAACTGCAAAGCGCCAGGCGAAGCAGGGCTGATTTTCCAGCAGAAGCTGTTCTCTCTCTGAGTCCTTCCCCAGCCTGGTGGCAGCTTCCAGGGATTATTCAGAAAGCAGTGAAATAGTGGGAATGACACCCATGTCCCCCTGGTGCCTAAAGCTCCCGCATGAACCTGAAAGAGTGCTGCTGCCAGAACCAGCACACTTTAAATACCAGTCCCCCAAACTGCTAGTGTGGGCTGCTGACAGATGGGTGGAAGCCTGTAAATAGGAAAATGTAGTTTAGATAACGTTTTTAGCGATGTATTCAAGTTATCGCCCAAAGCTATTCCCCACTATACTCTTGAGTGTAGAAAGACCAGCCTGCCCAAGCCTAACGGGACCCTAATTAAATTGCTTCCTGTAGCTTTTCTGCTGCGCAGTTGGATGTTGTAACTGCAGCTGATGCTCTGGGGGGGGACATATGACAGCAAAGCTCTTCTGGATGCTCTTCATGAAGTTGCTGCTGTAGTGGATGGAGGGCCTTTGGGATGAGTAGACGTCAATCAATCTAATAATGACACTTCTCGATTAAAAATTTCACTGGATTGGGGAACAAGCTTTGGAATTGCTACTGCGATGGGCTGCCCCTGTGTGGCTGGATGCATGCAGGTGAAGTGAGGGGAGCAGGAAGCGGCTCACTGCTTCGTACACCAAATTGAGATGTGTGGTGGTGAGGCACTCCTGAAGAGTGCCAGGCACTTTCTGTCCCCATCGGCTCCTTTGCAGGTATCTCTGTAGGAGAATATAATTTGAGCACTGCAGAAATCTGCTTGTTAATGGGGGATGGCATGGTCTGCTAGTCACAGCAGGGCTTACTGGAGATAAATCCCTCTACTTGATGTTCCCAGCTCTCCCACGCAGACACCGAGGCATTCACCTCTCTGTGCCTCACGGTGCCTATGTACAGAGATAAAGGAAGGAGAGATGTGGAGTTGCATTATTGTTATTGTGGACTAATTCTAACCAGAACCAAGCGGCAGGAAAGAGCAGGCAGCTCCCAATTCCTGCTACCAGCATTTAGACCCAAATTAGTGACTCAGTGTGACATCCAAGGCAGGTTGAGCTGATCGATGTTGGTCCTGCTGCAGGCCACCATTTCTTCCCTCCCACTTTCCTCCTTTTGGAAGGATCATCCCATGTGCCTTTGCTGAAAATTAAACTACATTGGAGGGATCATACAGAAAACTGAAGGCATCTTTGAACTCAGTGTGTGGTTTGTCATCTGACCAGCTTGTTGGCTTGATCTGATGAGTTCTTGTGCAACTTAGGGGAGATTCTCCCCCTCTTCTACTCTCTGTGACAGCCCTGTGCTAGCAGGCTGTTCCCAGGGATGACTGTTCTCACACTGATTTGCAGGGCTGTCCCTTGCAGGCTCCAGAGGGCCAGTCTCCCAGGGCTGTGATTTTCACATTTTTCTGAACCAAGAGTCCTCCTGTGTGTCATGAATTCAGCAGATGAAGTCAATGAGGCAGCCTTGCCATACTGCTTCAATCCACATATCTCCATCACAAGACCTGATGTCCTGCTTTGCCAGGAGGCCAGGCAAGACAGCTCAGTCTGGGGAGGAGTGAGCATCTTGCAAGGCACAGTGCATTTGCTTCTTCATCATCTGTGAGCCTCGCTACAGAGGCCTGATTGTGCCGCCTCTGTAAGCTTCAATCAAGGAACTTGCTTCCAAAGACCATATTAGTATTCTGCAAAGAAAATTGAAGTGCTTTCATTGAGTCAGCTCAAAGGACTTGTGCATGAGCTATTGTAGGAAACAAAATGGTTGCTGGAAAAATTAAGCTTTTCTTTTTTTAAACTTATGTTCTGCATTGAATTGTTTAGGTTCAAAAAAATAAGTTGGTGTAAAAGGCTGGGCCCTGGTTCAGGAGAGCAGGGCTGTGACAGCAAGCAGCCCCCAGCCTGCAGGATGAGACCCGGGGTAGCACTTGACTTCTGTAGTCTCCTGCAGGGCAGCCAGCGCAGAAGGAGCCTTGTCAAAGAGATAAGAAAAGGCAAGCTGGGGAATAACAGCATTCCTTAATAGAGCTTTTCCTGGGTATTAGAGTAATTCTATGAAGCAGGAATTTAATAGTACAAATCTAGCTGATAACTGTTCTGGTAAATAATAATAAAAAAGCTCTGACAGTTCAGCCTAGCTTGACTAATGTAGCGATAGTATCTGTCTTGAAGAGAAAAATGCAATAGCAGAGAAGGTTCCTTTCTGCCATTTGTCAGGTTTGCAGATGCTGTCATTGGGTGACATTCAGGCCCAGAGACCAGCACGCATCTACACACCTTCGGGTCTGTTTTAAGCCTTCTTAAAATACCGTGTTTCTGTGTGCCAAACCTTTGTTCTTGATGCATTTCACCCACTGTATGGAAAACAACAGCCTTCCTCCCTCATTTAGTGTGGGGATGGTTTCTCTAACAGTCGGGAAAGATTGAAATAGCAACCCAGGCAATCTGTTTCTCCTTTACTACATTAATAGCATTTGCTAGTGCTAAGAGATCTCTGCTGCCCTGGGCAGCAGTATGGATTGTGTGTTTTTCTCGCTTAATGACCAAGAGAAGCCAGAGATAGGCGGTAAACTTGGCTAAGCATAGAGTGCTGAATGAAAGGGCTTGCATCTGCCCAGGTGGGAAATGGGAACTTCATTGCTGTGCTTTCCTGCTCTTCTCCTGGCTTACTTTATGGTATTAAAAGCTTGGAATTAATTTGCTTTGGGTGGAATTAATTGGAATTGATTGGAAGGGGCTGCTGAGTCATCTTCTCCAATCTACATATTAAAGCTACCCCACACCCTTCACCCCTTCCCATCCAGTCTGAAAGCAGGGAGATGAGAGGATTCCCTGGCAGTATCTGGGTGGCAGAGGTGAGAGCTGAAGCTGTGAGAGCTGGCTGCCCTTACTGTGCAGCAACCAGTGGGAAATACTGCCTTCCACTCAAATGTTTGCTTTGCATTTGCTTCTTCTGGTTGCAGCCAAGGTACCGTGCATTGTTCTTTCCCAGGTAGACACTGGTGTTCTTGTATGAATAGCTCAGGAGAGGTCTGCATCATAGAGCTGGAAGATGTTGGGAGCTCTGCTTTTAATTGCAGTTGTGCAGTTCTAATCTGTAGCCTAGATGGATCATCAGCTGTATTTTTATTTAAATAATGCTTCTTGGGGCAAAGAAGGGGGCATAAAGGTTCCCCTGCTCTCATTTACTTAGACAGGACCAGGCTCTGGTTTTCAAAGTGGTAATAACCAATGTTGTTGGAGTTGATCTTATGGTAAGCTAGAGGCCCCAGTTAGGATTATGGTCTACGTGGTTTGGTGCAGTAAGGAGGGCTTGGGGAGTGCAAGCTCTGCCTTGTAAAATGTGCATCCTTTTTGAAAAGGTCTTCTATCTAGTTGTGTGGCTTGTCTGTAAAGCTTTATTTAGTTCTGTGTCACAAGAAACAGCTTTAAGTGCCTAGAAGTTCAAGTTTGTTTCTTCTTTTTGGTTGTTGTTTTTAAAGCAAAAGAAAATTATTTAGAATAGCATCTTAGGTAAGGTAATGTTATTTCCAGCTTTCTAAGAAAGTGTTGGAAAAGGAAAGGGCAAACCTTTGCTATATTTGGCAGCTTCCTTGGAAACTTTATTCCCTGTGTGAGAGTGCATTAAAAATAATGCTCTCTGGCAGCTCTTTTGGAGCCTGGAAGTTAAAAGGTAGCAACCAGCTCTGCATTACAGGCTTCTTATGTCTTCATGAAATCTGAAATCATGAAGATTTCAGACTTGTGACTCAATCTCCTGGAGAGCAAAGCCACTGGGCACACTTAATTTTAATGACTTTTCAGTATTACGTTCTTTGTCTTTCCCCAAGACCTGCAATGGGCTTTATGTTTTCATATGATAACAGGGGATGAACCTGACAGAGTCTCTCTGATGGCCAATTCTTGTGTTTAAGTTTGTTTGGAGCTTCTCTGCTGATGCCTGCTGCTATATTGTCTCTTTGGCTGGGATTTCATCCAAGTTTGCAAGCAGAGAGCAGGCTCAGCCTCTGAGTTTGGACCTAGCTCTGGGTTTTCCTGGAGTGCCAACTGGCCTGCTGTTGGGTACCAACTGTACAGACTCCGCTAATAAATCATGCAGTCCTGGGTGATAAAAATCAGTTCTAAATTTAGGATACCAAAGAAAGTGGTAGCTGTTATTCAGTGGGGAAATATTTCTTTTTTTTTTCCTCTGAGTTGTTACTAATCAGATGTATGTTGTTGGAAACACTATCTTTATTTTTTTGTACTTCTTTTTCCCTTATTGCATAAAGACTTATCCATTCAACATTTATCACAATGCTAGAGTATTTGTAAACATGAGCTTGTTGCTATTTGTCTCTGACGCTGGACTCGAGGGGAGATCTGCAACTTAAAAGGGGGCTGGAATAATGGAACACAAAGTATAACCTGTGCTTGGGAAAAAACGATGGATGATGTTGGCCCTGAAGGTGTTGGTTTCTTTCAGTTAGCATTGAAATGGGATCCTTAAATTAAAACTGTATAATTGTGCTGCAGCTTTGCATCTGGGGCTGTGGGTACTGTTCATCTTTAGCTATTCTGGTGTGTGTTCTGATGAATGTACTTAGCAAAGCAATTCTGAGGTGGTGACTTCACAGCTGTCTTCAGCTGCGAGGCATTGCTCTGATTCCCTGAAGACTGGTCTTCTCCCATAGGAATCAGTTACTCCACCTCTCAGCTGAAGGCAGAGTAATTGGTGTTTTTATAACAATTTATTATCTTAACTAACAGAGAATTAATTATCTTAACTAACTAGACTCTGAGGTCTCCATGATGGTGTGAAGCCAGGGACCAGTGCTAACCTTGTGGGGATTTGAGTTTTTCTGGCTAATGGGGTGAAAAACTGAGGTCTGTGGCAGAAAAGCACTGTGTAATTATTCAAGGAGGTTGTGTGCTGCCCTGCCTTTAGTGTGTCCCCTGTTATTCTGTTACAGACACCCTTTGTTCTTTTTTCTTCTCCAGTTTCTTCTGAGGTCCATCTAACAGCTTATGCTTTGCTTTAGTACCCAGAAAGTGCTGGTGATTCCGGGGGCTACTGATTTGCAGGATGTGATACTGCTTCCCACAAATTTAGTGGCAAAAACCTCTCTCAATTGAGCAGGCTCAGAGCTGGCCTCCCTTTGCTGTTCTGGGATATAGCCAGCAGGTACAGCAAAAAGGATGAACAGTTGTAGTACTCCTTGCTACTCCATTTCTTGACACGGGTAGCTCAAGATTTAGAGCAGTTATCGCTGGCTGTCCCAAATGTCTTTGGTGCAATATGGAAAATCTGTGTTCAGACCTTGCTGACAGTGTGCTGTGGGCTTACTGCATGGGCAAGGATGCTCCTGGATAGGTTGGAGGTTCCCCCCACCTCCTTGAGCTTGGTCTGTGATCCTGTATTCCGGAGACCACTTCAGTCTGTAGATTTCCTTCTCCTTGTTCTGAGAGCAGAGAGGAGCTGCTAATCTTGTGCTGAGCCAGGCTTTCTTGGCTGTTGGTATAGGAAGTGGTGTGGCACCTCCTCTCGTGCTCTTGAGTGTTCCCTGCCTCAAAGCAATAGCCAGGAAGTCCAGGTCCTTGGCTGTTGATCCTCTTGGGCTCTTCACAAGGGTTTAATGTCCTCCTCCCTGAATTCCTGCCCAGCCATCTTGCTTTGCTTTTAGTGCTTTCTCTGTCCTTCTCGATAGGACAATGAAAGTGCTTTGTGCAGCAGAAAACGTCCTAACCTCCTGAGGAATGGCATGATCTTCTTCCTCCCCTCTCCTCCCAGATGTCAGTACATTTGCAAGGGTGCCAGTGCCCTCTTCTCCCACCCTCCATCACCCAACAGCCAACAATCACCCATTCCCAAGGAGGGTTTACAGCTCCTCTGAATCTGCAACTCACTGCAAAGCCTCATTGTAATGAAAACAAAACACCTCCACATAACAAGCCTCCTTTCCCACCATCTTTCTGCGCTTATTTCTATTTTGCTCTGCCTTTGCTCGCAGGTGTGCTGGGAAGCTCAGGGCCACCCTGTGTGGAGCAAAACTGTTGTTGCTTTTGCTTCAGCAGCCTCTAGTGGGGAGAGTAACGCAGCTGAGGCCATGGCACAGCTCCTCCCTTACTGCAGCCCTGCCGACTTTGTAGACCAGCCAGAAGAGTGAGTTGATGTCTGGAGTCTGGGATGAACTGTTTAATCTCTGTATTGTAAGCAAAGGCTGATGAATAGAAGAAAAGGCTACTTTTTTTTTTTTTTTCCCAAGGAGCCAATGTAGGGGATTTTTTTCACATCAGATGTGAGAGAAATAAAACTATCTAGAGGTGAATGAGTCACTTTTCTGAGTCACCAATAGTGGGAAGAGGGGATTTAATATTTGTGAATCACAAGCAGAGTACAGCCTGTTCCCTGCTTGGTGTGAGAGAAAATAATGGACAACTTCAAAACACAATTTTCTCCCCAGAAGAAGTAGGTTTTAGGCCCCACTTCAGCATCTTGGGGTGAATGAGTGCCACTACCCCGGGCACCATGGCCCTGCTGATCTGAGGCCGACTGTAGCCAAGGTGCTTGTTGCCTCTGGGTTTTTCCAGACCTCAGGGACTTGTGTCCAGTGCTGCTGGTGACTTCCTTGGTGTCACCTTGCTTGTGCACCCCTGCTGCTCGCCACTCACTTTCTCCTCTATAATATAAGGCCAGAGCTGGCAATTTGAAGTTTACTAAGCCAGACTTTGTGCCTTCAGTATCCCATTCTTTCCCACAAAGAAAATGTGCAAATGCGGGTAAGTGTTACAGGCAGCAGGAGGGGTGGAGAGAAAACAGAGGCAGTAAATAACACCCTGATTGTGCTAATAACTCTTTCAAATTCCTGCTCTGTGCTGCCTAAGAAGAGTATAACTGTCCAAGGTCTCATAAGAGGGATGGTGTACAGCCCTGCTGATTAATGCACAAGGGCAAAAGGACTGCCTGAGCCAGCAGAAAGGGCAAGGTGGGGAGGGCTTGGTCCTAGGTGCTTCCCACTTGAAGGGAGTGGCAGCTTGCAGATGCAGTGTATGTCGTGGCTCCTCACTCCAAGGCCCTTTGGTTCAGCTGAGAATAACCAGAGGCGGAGGAGATGCACCAGTGGGCTGCTGATGTGTGGGGCTTTCTCCCCGTGTCCGCCAGCTGTCACTGTTGCCGCACATGCATGGGGCAGTGGGTGCATTCTGTCTGGCTGTGATCTGCAGCTGGTCCTTTGAGCACTGACACCCCTCCGAGCTGTCCCCAGGCTGCACTGGGCCCATCCTGATAGATGCTGCAAAATACATAAGATGATGTTTGCCCCAAATGGCCAAGGAGGTTTGGTTCACATTTGGAGTATTTGGCAGTCTTAACCTGTTCCTGAAGTCACAACTTTGTCTATTAAAAGGCTCTGAAAAGGAACATAGACATTTCCCTCTTTTGGGTGCAATCATTTTGGAGTTTTGTTGTTACAGAACTAAAACTCCTTCAAATTACTTCTGATTAAACAATGGCTTGTAAAACTGGGGGGTGGGGAGTGGTTAGTAAATCAGGAGTAGTGGTCACAGCAGGATCTGGCAGGCTTTGTTGGTGATAATACCCTTCCAGTCCTCCTTTTCCAGCCTTGTCCCAAACTTTTGCAGAGTGAGCCCCAGCTGCCTGCAGAACAGGGATGGATGTGCCCTGAGCCTGATATAACAGAGCCAAGTGATACTGCAAATTGAAAGCCACATCAATGTAGGGGAAAAGTTTCCTACTGAAATCAAGCTGTGTGCACATGTAGTTGTGCATGCATTCATGTACATATCTATACATATGCAGCCAGCTTCTTCCACCTTGTATTCTATGTGAATTTTCCTGGTGTGGTTGAATAAATGAGAACTGTATGTGCTTGTAAAGTGGAGGAGTTGGAGCTTTGCCTCCCCAGTGGGAAGCAACTCAGAGATGGAGGTGTTCCTCTGTGTGCTTGCTGAGTGTTGCTTTCCAAGTACTCGTAGAAGCAGCTAGCATCCCTTTGAGGAATTGCACTTTTACTGCCTCAGCTGGCAAACACAAAATTCAGCGGGTACTGATCAAACTAAGACAAGAGAAGCATGAAATCAGCCTGGCATTCACCCCATGTTCTGGGAGACAATACACCTATATTGTAATCGTGTTCTGCTTGCATTCAGATAACCCAGAACCTGATACTTGAATAGACTGAGTCATTATAGTGTTACTTAATTGTTCATGTACTCTGTGGAGGTTATGCAGCAGCAAACTGTCCCCACCCTATGTTTTGTCACCTTATTTTGGACGTGAAGTCCCCATACCTATAGGACTAGATTCTGCTGTGAGAGATGCAGATGTAACTGGAAGTCATGCCATCCATCAGTGGTGCTGCTCTAGATATGCAGCAAAGAGCAGCATTTGACCTTTAAAATTTAATTCCAGTAAAAGCAAGCACCAATCTAGAAAAAAATCTGCATTTAGATTAGATCCTGTCTCATACAAATATAATTCAGAGGAGAAAGCGAGCTCCTGGCAGAGACAGATGGGTAATCCCAGCACCTGCTTTGTGCTCATGTACTTTCTGTTGACTCTTTTCAAACATGTGTTTTCTTGTCAGTCGTCTCGTGAAGCTAAGCATTCACAACAGCAAATTGATGGTTTTCAATAGTTTTCTCTGTTCCTGACCAAATTAGCAGCACTGATTATAAAGAGGAAGAATCTGTGGGAACATGTCTATGTGCAGTGGGAGCTGCATGGGAAGCCTCCTGGGAAGAGGCTGGTTGGGTTTAAAACGGCTTTTTTTTTTTTTGTCTGTGCTCCCATGTCAGTCAGACCATGTCTGTGCTAGGTGCCTGTGTGGCTAGCAGGGAAAAAGGCATCTTTCCTATCTACATTTCTGCTTCTAATTTGGCAGCAGGGGCCTGGTTTGCAGCCAGGTAAGTAGCTGCGCTCACAGCCCTGCCTGCACTGTTAACGTTGCTGTGTATTTGTACCAGAGGCTTTTCAATGCAAAGGAGGCAAGTTACAATCAAAAAGTCCATTTGTTTCTCTAATAAGTTACTTACATGTGCAGTTCAGATAAACACATCCACAAATGAGGTGTGCTGGTGTGTGCTTTGAAAACATCAACTTGGGGCTGTGGAAGGAGGCTGATCAGCAGCTTGGGTCTTTCCAAGCATCTTGCTGTCACTCTTGCCTGCAGCTGTCTGCTGCTGCTCAGTGCTCATCCGGTCTATTTTTAATTGCTTTATACTGATGTGGTGATTTCTGTATGGATCTCCAGGGAACTGGCAGTACCACGTCTGTGCTCCCTGTGCAGGAGTAACAGGAAAATCGTTCCCTAGCTGGGCTGCCTCCTTGCTCTTCTGCGTATGGTGGTCCTCTGCCTGGTGCAGCCCAGCATTCCCTATGGGGGGCTGTGGAGCTGGCAGCCCCCTGCTCTGGGTTTTGGGAAGCATGAGGCTTCTCAATAGCCTAATTTTGATGGAATACTAAATTCATGGGACTGATGGGACTTAAATGTGATTTATGCAGGAGTAGCTGGAGATGGAGTTTCTCCGAGTGTTGGTGAACAATGGGTTTGTACACTGGTGGACTCATAGGACTTTTCCTTGTTTCTCTTCTATCTCTCTCTTCTTGTTTAACCACAAGCACCGTATGGAAATTCTGCTACTAAATAAATGTCACAGCCCTGGCAGCATGTCTGTTTTCCATATTTCTTGCCACATTGAGGCTTATCTTGTTTACCAGGTTTGAGTAAACAGATTGTGGCTGTTCAGAAATGGGAAAAGCAAAAGAAGGGTTAACCACGTGGCACCCAGAGGCTGCCAGCTGGGATGCGAGCAGATGTCCACATGCAGGCCGAGGTGGTTCAGTTTGTCTAGGCTGAACCTGAGCAAATAAGCTCTGCTGAGAGCAGGTTACCTTAGGCTGAGCTCAGCACTGCACTAAGTGCTCTTACAGCATCCACGTGGCTCGGAGGGCAGAGTACGGCTGTGTCTGCACATGAAGGATGGCATAAAAGTACCAAATTGAAGCCCCGTTGCTCTAAGTAGGAAGGCAATTTAGACAAGGGGGAAAGGAAGTAGCCTGTTTTTATTTAAATTCAAGACAGCGATTAAAAGATACAGGGTGTGTGGTGTAAGTTCTGTTGCAAAGCACTGAAACTTCCCCTGATCTGACATTTAATAGATAAGTTTAAAAAAACAAAACAAGACAACTTCTGCACTGGCAAAAATGGGGGAAAATAGAAACTGTGGGGCCACATGTTAGTGTTGGTGCACATTGAAAAGTGAGTTGGTGCAGTCCCACTGAAGTGGGACTGGGGCTGGCCCTTCCTGGGGACTCATATGTGGTTACCCCTTGCTGAATCTGTCCCAAAGCCTTCAGAAAAACGAGATAACCCGGTGCTGGGTTTGCTGTGGTGTGGTTTCCAAAAGAGGCCGCAGGGCTCTCCTTCATCTGCACTCTAGAAACAAACAACCAATTTTTCATTTTTAGTGGTTAATTCTGCAAATATGAAGGTCTGTTTAGTCTTGTCTCCCTAACATAAACCAGCCAGAGCAAGGCAGCTTGAGGGGAGTTTGCAACAAGTTCCCTTATTTGGAATAGCAGGCATTGTATTAACATGGCTGCCGGGGACCCTCGGGGGGTCGGGCTGGTCTTGGGCTTTGTCACGGCACTGGATCACCTGGAGCAGCTACAGACACCGGGACGGGTCCTCTTCTGTGCTGCGCCTGTTTGCAGGAGCAGGTTGTGATGTGAATGGGGCCTGGAAAGATGACATGCAAAAGAAAGTAAAATCTGTGGGGAAGCAGACTTTTCCATTCTCATGGATGTGATTTTCTGCTTTCCTTCTAGAGGGCAAAAGTCCTTCATGTGCACTGTTCCTGGAGGAGCTGCTGTCCCTTGCTTCACCTATGATTTGGGTTCCTCACATCACTGCCATGCTACTGTAGATGGACGTGGTGATCTTAATCTTGCAGAAAGGGGCACAAAATGACCTTTTGGTGCATTATATTTTCCTCAATTTGCGCTCTTTTTCTCTGCTGGCATCAGATTTTCAGTAACTTGCTGATGGTGCACACTTAAGCCTTTTAAACTAGCAGTTTTTTTGTGATCTGAAATTACTTCCCTTGGTTCTTGGCAAACAGGGGAAGTGAGTTTTCTGAGCTCCTGCAGGGAGTTTGGTTTTGGTGAGCTCAGCTTGAACTGTGACATGTTCTGGATTTTGGAGGTCTGGTTACTATTTACCTTTGACAAAAGCAGAAAGAAAATTAAATGTATATTTCATTTCTATATCTGACTTCTAAGTTAAATATTGTCTCTGAACTATTTCTTTACACTCTTCTGTAATGCTGTCTTTCTCCTTTCCCTGCTGGTATAAAAGCCTTTTTTTTTTTTTGCACCGCTGCTGCTGGAGGCAGTGCACTTTATCCAATGTCTTCCACTGCTAAAACACCTTTATTGGTTCTGTTTGCTGGAACTGCA
This sequence comes from Anseranas semipalmata, assembly GCA_013399115.1. Lineage (NCBI taxonomy): Eukaryota > Metazoa > Chordata > Aves > Anseriformes > Anseranatidae > Anseranas > Anseranas semipalmata. The sequence continues at coordinate 346,762 of VXAA01003519.1, forward strand.
TTGCAAGCTAATATTTGGTATGACAGATGCTAAGCACGCTTAAGATATGATGATACTTGGATATGAATTCATCACTGAAAGAGCCAATATTTTTTGTTTGCAAAAGCACTAATGAGTCCATATCCCAAATTCTGTGCTGTCCTCCCAAGAGTGCTTGCAGTATCAATAGACTTGGTTTTGATACAGCTGTCTCTGTTGAATTTGTTCATAAAGTTGGAACATAAATCTGCTCTTATAGGTAGATATTTATCATTTCATAGTCATCTAACCAAATTTCCATAAATGGAGGGTTAAGCACAGTCTAAATTAATACATGCCATCTGAAATTTTTCACAGACCCTTTTCAAGTCCTAATGATGATTCTAAGATGATGGAGATCTGCATTACCATGAAGAAATATTTCCTTTTAACACAGCATTTTTTTCCAAGGAGTCACTGTAATAATGTGTATTCCTGCTCAAGGTGCTTTATAAATTCTGGCTCTAGTTCAGCAATCCATCCTTGTTTAACAAAGTGTTTAAGTGCATATTTGAATTCCACCTACTACGAGAGAGTTAGTCCAAGTTCACGTGGCAGGAACTGGAGAAGACCCAGAAGAACTAATTCCCCCTCTCTTGACCTAGCTCGGGGATCTCTGAGCATTACTGTGAATGCTACAGCTGCTGGTCTGGGATTTCAGCCCTTTTGCCACTCTGGGGTTTCTTCTTGAGTGAATTAAGATGTGATGGGGGGAGCAGGAGCACCCTGGTCCTGGTCAGACTGCACACTCCCACACCATTTTGGAGCAGCCAAGCTCTTCACTTCTGCCTGCTTACTCAGATGAGTGGGATGAGCTTTTCTCAATTTGCTCCTTTTTTAAGCTTTCCGTACTAAGGCTCTTAATTGACAGTCAGAACCATGAGTTGATTTCCCCCTTTACACCCACCTTTCCCTTTAAAACTCCCACTTGCAGAGACAGCAGTAATTACAGATGCCTTTGAATGGCTTTGCTCTCTCTGTAAACACAGAGCCTGACATCTGGCATATTTTGAAGTTTTGATTGAATCTTGATTGTTCCTGTAAATAGGCTGTGTGTATGTCATACCTCGGTGCCAGTAAATAGATATATCTCTTCCTGTACAGACTGAATAGGAGATGCTCTTCTGGGTCACCCTTTGGGGGGCACAGCCTGGAGGATGGATGCCCCTGGGGCTGAACCTGTGAAATAGGGACTCTTTCAAGAAAAGTGGGGAGGGCATGCATATGCTCATAGTTATGTTGGTGTACTGTTAGGATCCTGGTAGGAACAGATCATAAAATGGATAAACAATGTGGATGGAAGAAAAAAATCAAGTCAGTTTTGAGGGAAGCCTTTTTTTTGATTCTCAGATATGGATGGGCTTGAAACTTAAAGTATCTTTTCCAGATTTAAAAACTTTTTTTTTCTGTGAACAGAAGTTTCTTCTTAGTGCAGTAGGAAACTCTATAGTTTCCATGTTGGCAGGTGCTAAAATGTTTTATTTTTACAAACTGGGAGATACTCTGCAGAGTTCTCCACCCTGCTGTATAGTTTAAAACAAATTGAAAAGCTTATAGCCTGATGGTGAGGAAATTCTAATCTATAGCATGAAATTCAAAGACAGCCAATGACATAGGGACCAGGTGAATGAACCTGGTTTTTAATGCAAACGTGAGGTCAACTTCCTTGAAATAGGGACCTGATTAGTTGGTGCCAATGGGTTTGAGCTGGCATTTCCCTCTTCCCTATATCAAATGTGGACCTAAAATCATTGAGAGGATGTGCTCACCACTTGCTGCTGAGGTGGAAGTGTTATTCCTAACTTCCAGGGACAGGGAGGTGAAGTGATTCCTCAAGGATTGCAGAGGAAGGTTAGTAGGATTGGGAATTGATCCTAGATATCCTGAGATTCCTTTTGACTTTTAGGCTGTGTTGGGGAAAGCAAATTTTCTGTGCTTACTGCAGGAACTGATGGAGGAAAAAGTGCTTTACATTTGGTGTAAACACAATTCATTTTCAATGATTTGTCTGTACAAGTCTTGTGACAAAGACTGAAATTTGTTATGAAGGGTTGTAATTCTTACACATTGGAGGGGAAAGGAATGAAATATTTCCCTTAATCTCTATAGTATATTCCATATTTTCCTTGCTTTGGTTATATTTTTGTGAGGCAAACTATGAATTCCCTTGCCTATTATTAATTTATCGTTACTGGAACATAATAGCACAGAATGCAGTTCATCCAGGAAAAAGCTTCAAGAGGGAGTGAGTCATGGATGGTAATAAACTTCCGTCCCTCTCCATAGACCATAGGACTGTTTAGAAAAATATTTTTGCCATGATTCCTCAATTGCTTGTGCTTTGTGCAGCAGCTGGTAGAGATAAAAACTGAGCAGAGCTGGGCAGACTCCCTGTCTCCCCTCTATTACTATAGCATGTTTCTGAATCATACGCAAAAAATGTTTTTGGTATGTAAAAGTGACTTCAGAAAAGCAATTCTGACTTGAAAACAGCCAGCACTGCAGAGAGGATACATTCTCAGAGCATGATATCGAGTGTGAGATCTACCATACATACAGCATTCAGGGAGCTGGAAGCGTAGACGTGCAGAGCTGAGCTCTCGTGTGCTGCCCTTGCGTGAGACATGTTATCTTGTGGGAGCCCTGAGGCTGTCAGGAGGCGAATATGAAATGGATCAGATAGTGCTCTGCAGCTGCTCGGGCTGGGACACGGCTTTGCACGTTGCTGTCTGTAGTCTCAATCTTGGTGGTGTGCAAGGTCTCATCTGCAGCGGGCTGGTTTCCTGTTTGATAGCTGTGTTGTGGGTTCCCTGCTTGGCCAGACCATGCACCGTGCGCTCCATTCTGGTCCTGGAGAGCCAGTTTCTGGCTGTGATCTGCTCTCCCCCTGAAGAGGCAGTGTGGTTAGTCAATGGATCGATATTAAGCACCTTTGGAGGATGTTCATTAGATCAATTAAAAATGGCACTGCTGGGATGTGGAGACCATAAGCAGTCCTCAGTCAGAGAATGCTTTCTGTGGCATGGGTCTTAAGTACACGGTGGGAAGAATTAAATGCTTTTGATGTCACTTCTTCTGTCAGAGTCCTTATAAAGCTCCTTCTCCAAAACGTTACTGCATCCATGGGAGTGCTGGGGAGTTGCTTCCCAGATCATGCAGGGAGCCGGGCTGTTATCAAGAGCTGTGTATAACCATGAGGACCAGATTCTGCACAGCTCATTGCTGGTGTGTTGTGCAGGTGTGCAGCGAGCTGCCCCCAACCATACTAATGGGCTGAGCCATGTGAGCATCACAGCCGAAGGCTTTGCAGCCTAGCCTTGAGAGGGAAGCAGCTCTCACGTGAGCTGTGGAGCCCTGGCTGGACAGACGCTCTTCTGGAGAACAAACAGGAGGTGGTACAGCATACACGGTGCTGCAACTGCACCCATCATTGCCTCGGATAATGCTTTCAAGTCTAGTTTATCATATGATTTTAGCTGGCAGATTTTATGATTCTAGCAAGTGCAATTGCTGTTATCCTTCAGGGCATGTTTTCATTGTAAAGCCTGCAATTGGGTGACTCTTCTTGAGTGCAGTGGTGTTATCTGTAACACCGCTTATTGCAGTGCTAATACAATCGTTTGTCTTCTTTCTCAGTAAAGAGACAAACCATAGTTTTGCTTAAAATGCTTAAATTTTTAAGCATTTTTATTAAAATGCTTAAAAAAAGTGTGTAACCTCCCTGGCAATTCCAAAGAGACACAAATCACTGCAACATGCTGGGGCCTGGCCTATGCTTACCGAGCCGCAATCAACACCACTCCAGCCC
>VXAA01003519.1:351299-381433 GCA_013399115.1 Anseranas semipalmata
TCATTGGCAGTAATGACCTGGAAAGATGGAGAGGAACAGACAGTGGACGAATGGGCTAGCCAGCTCCGGCAGTATGAAGAAAATCTCTCTTCTTCCCTTCGGGCCTGCGTCTCGGCTGTGGAGAAACTTTCCGAAGAGGTCCACCAACTCAAAAAGAGAGAAGGGAATGCTTTGGAGAAACTTTCCCAAGAGGTCTACCAACTCAAAGAGAACATATCTTCCTCCTCACCTGTACGAACCAGTATCTCAGCTATTAGAAGTAAGCGTCTTTCTGTTCAAGAAAGAAGATATAGTGGGTACTCACCACGTGCCACCCTGTGGTTTTACCTGCGTGACCATGGAGAGGATATGAGGAAATGGGATGGAAAACCTACTTCGATCCTAGAAGCACGGGTACGTGAGCTGCAAGGAAAAACAATCGCAAAAGGGGGGTCTTCTGGGAAAATTGTCGCTCCAATTTCCGGAGGGCAGTCCCCCAGGCTGAGTAATGAATACTATGACCAGGACTAGAGGGGCCCTGCCTCCAGCCAGGTGGAGGAAAGGGACAATCGGGTTTATTGGACTGTGTGGATTCGGTGGCCTGGCACATCAGACCCACAGAAGTATAAGGCTCTAGTGGACACAGGTGCACAGTGTACCCTAATGCTATCAAGCTATAAAGGGGCAGAACCCATTTGTATTTCTGGAGTGACAGGGGGATCCCAACAGTTGACTGTACTGGAGGCTGAAGTGAGCCTCCAACAACAACTCCAAACAACAACTTCTCTGAAGAAATCCTGATTTGTCTTTGTGGAAACAAGATTGAAACTGAGCCACAGTGCACGGATTTTGAGATAGCAAGTAAAATACATTGTTCATTCTGTCCAGAAGCTTTAAATGTTGTAGACAGTGGAGCTGGGTAGCCAGAGGGTGGCTGCAGATGTGACTTCCAGAGGCTCTGATCTCTTGGTCCTCCCCATAAAGGGAATGGGAGCTGCACAGCTCCAGCACGCGTAAGTCAGGGGCATGTGTTTTAGGTGCACAGATGCTGTGTTTTTGACCGATATCCAGAAAGTATTTATTCCCTTGCTAGGACTGCCTTAATTTGTTTTCTCATTAATTGTTTAATTTCTACACTGGGACAGGCCAATGCAGTATAAACAGAAGAACAGTCAGAGTCACTGATTTCATTTAAGCTCTTTGGAGTTCTTAAAGCAGAAGACAAATTATGTGTACTCCTGTGTTTTACACTTACCCAACAAGCTTGTGGAGTAGCAGGAGAGCCATGGCATGGGCAGTGCGTGCTCTGCAGTGCTGCTAATGCACTCTTGTGCAGTTGGTATAGTGTTTGTTAGGGATCACGTTTAGCCACAAGACATCCAGGCTGAAGATATGGGAAGGAAAAGGCAGAAGGTAAAAAGACAGAACAACCTTTTCAGCCAGGGCAGGGCTCAGCTGTAAAGTTCCTTCTTTGCGGGAAAGAAGGAATTGGGGTAGACACCACTAATTTTTGTAATCACAACCAAATGTTTTATTTGTGCATTCCACTAACTACAAGGGTTCTGTCCTAATTAATTCTGGATTCTTCTAGGTAATGTGGGTGTGTGCTGCCTGGCTTTTTTTGTCCATTATAGTTATTGGACATCTGGGACGTAAGCTCCTCTGGATATCTTTCCCAACCAACAATTAGTGGGGAAGAAAATTTCTCTTAAATCATGTGTTGCTAGTTTAAGCCAAGTGTCTTTGCTTCCCTACAGAAATGGGATACTGCTGTAAGTAGGGGCCCTTCTGATACAGAAATTACTTTTGTTGATTCTTATCTAATCCAGATATTTTGCAGCACTTTTCTCTCTTCAGTGACATGTATGGATTTGCTATAGTTTTTATATTCTCCTTGTTTCCTACTTCTGTTATTATCTGATGTCTGCAGCAGACAATGACCTGTCTGCAGTTTGTTCCCATTCTTGTAGATATTTTTATCCTTTTGATCTAGCATACAGTAATTGCTGTCATTGTCACTGAAAATTAAACATACGAGTAGCCATCATCACTTGTTCTCATTTGCTGCTCATCCTTCTGAATAAGGGATGATGCTGAGGGTCAGGGTTTAACATAAAACTCCATTGTAGCCAAGTGGAGAATGATGAGTTTGTGTTCTTGGTGACTTCCTAGTAATGTGTCTCTGGATTTTACCCAAGTGCCCTCAATTCGTGTTGTAGGTTCAGGATAGCAGGCATTGGTTTAAAGGGCAGAGAAGCTACCTGTTATGTTTTGTCCCAGAGCTCCTCTTTCAATCAAGGATGGGTGAATAGTGGGAAGCTTTTATTGTCATGATAAATTGTGGAAGAAAGCTTCTTCTGGATATTTTAATTTATCTGTATTTAAGGTGAAGGAGTATTGAGCAGTTCTGTGAATAGTGATTGTAGCTTAGTTAACATGCCACATGCTGTTGGCACCGTGTTCATTACATTAAACCTTAAAAAGGAGATAAGGTAAAGTCACTGCTTACTAGCTAAAGCTGGGTTTCCCTCCAACAGTCATCTCTGCAACAGGGCTCTGACTTGTCTTTTAATGTTGTGTAACACGCTCTGAAATCATTGCTTGCTTGTAAATATTTTACTGTTTGAATACACTTTAAAGGGCTCTTAATATTTAAATCTGCACCCTGAAATGTTTTCTGCGTAGCAATTAGAGTGCAGCCAGAGAACAGTGCTTCAGTTTAATGGCTTGTGAACTCAAATTACAGCGATATTGCTTTCTAACAAGTGTTTCTGTAATTTTCAAGAGAGAAGACCAGTGGAAAGCTTAAAATATTCACCATGTTGAAAAATGTCTGTCTTTAATCCCAGGACTGTGGAATCTGAAATACCATGTGTGACCTGTCAGGACTCTATCTCAGGTGGGAGATGATTAGCTGGATGGTATAGATTCAGCCTGCCTCAGTTGACTTCAGCAATAATTCTACTTATTAAATAATTATTCTTGTATACCTTCCACTGAAATGGACTGGAAATTGCTGTGTTAAGCATACAGTATTTCAGGTATAATCATATATCATGTATAACCAGTGTAATCATTCCAGTCCTCTTCAATGAGTCAGTTGTTCGCGCTACCTCTTTCACACCATATCAAACTTTTCGTTATTGCTTGACAGTATTTTTCAAATGAACAAGTTTCTCTTTCCCATGAAATTTATTTATTAGGGGGTATTTTCTTCAGGATGTACCAAGTTTGTATCCTGGAAGTCTGCTCTCCCTCTGTCTTCTGCAAGCCTCCCCAGCACCTCTTGCTTATTTATTCTTCCCGGTGATTAGATTTCCTACTTAGCATCTTCTCCCATTACACTTAATGTGCTGTGGTCCTTTTAGGGTGACATGACTGGGTATGCACCTGTCCATCAAGTGATGATATGGCTACCTGGGCTTTCTACCAAATCGAGGTGTTTGCTTGGTAGAATCTAATTACTGGCAGGCAGCGTGAGTGCCCTTGCTGCTGCTGCCTGCTTCCTGTTGGTTCAGCTACTTCCATCTGCTAATGGACTTGACTGATGGGATATGCATTATTCTGTATCAGCTTTTAAGACAATTCCTGGCTTGTGAATTACTTAATTCTATCAAATTCCTCTCATCCACTTTTTCATGTAATTTGGATTTTTAACTGATTTCACCTATTTTCTGAGTCAAGACTTTTTAAAGCAGTCTTTTCTTTAATTGTCACTTTTCTGACATCTGGTAAAATGTCTCCATCAGTCATATTTTTTCAATAATTCTTTCCCAGCTCATTTTGTTTGTAATTGCTTTCATTTTTGGGAGTCAGGTCTTTTATCATCTGTATTATTCTGTAATTACTGTTTTGAACTTACTATGTTTCATATGCTGAATGCAATCAAGTTGATGAAGTAGAGCACCTGGTTGCTACTACTTTTATTCTTTAACTCCTCATTCTGTGCAAAGATGAGATCTACTGTGGCATTTCTCTCCTTATTGAAGATCTCAGAGAATGTTCAAATTGTGGCTTAGCTTCAGTTAAACACTTGGGTCTTACGAAATATGTGTGGGAGCTTGTTGCTGATGGCATTGCTGGCTCAGGTGCTCACTGCTGCAGCTCCTGGCTTCCCAAAGCAGCTGCCAGCCAGGCATCTGTCCTCTGTGGGGACCTCCCTGTTGTCCTTACTGGACACTGCTGTGCAAGTACTTGCGCTCCCTTCTCCCCAGATGACTTTCCAAGCTGATAGCATCTGAGATCCTTGCTGTGGACATGAGGATCCAAGCACTTGGCTTGTGTTTCCTCTCTGCTGCACCAGAAGTGCAAAAAGCACAGTGCTGCATCTGACAGCATCAGGGTAGCTCTGAGGTAGCTAGTCAGGAATAACCTTCCTTATGCTTTGCCTCTTGTCCTGGAGAGTCTTCAAATACTCGAGTTATTTGGTGAAGTAACCTACTTGTCATGATCTCTGTATTGATCATCCTTTGTGTGATAATTAAGTTTCCACTTAGGGCAGGCTGTTCATGCTGGGATACTTCTGAAATGAATGCTGCTAACAAACCTTCCCCCAGGAATAGATTTACCTCTATGACGAGGGAAGCTATAGCATTTGCCTGCATGTTTCAGCAGGCTGAGAGCATAGACATCACCAATTAGTGTGGCTCGCTTGCTGGGGGTTTAGTTAGTTAAGTAACTGGTTATGTGTCCATGTCTTCAAACCTTTAACTGGAATAATGACCTAACCTAGCATAGCAATTCCTAATTCCTTTATGAAACCTTGTGCAGAACCTGGACTCCATCCAGTCCAAGAAGCTGCTGCTTTTCATTAGTGGCTATCTAAGAAAGCAACTAAGAGTAGCCTTTAGAATTAGTGTCAAGAGTGACATTAAAGGAATATTTGTTCTTGTTAGAGTTGCAATAAATCATTTCAAAAGCAATGAATTGGCCAAAGAAAAATCTCTCAATCGATTAGATGCGTGCAGCAGCCTCTGCCTATGATATTGATCTCGCCCTGAACAGCTAAACTCTAAAGCAAAGATACAAGGTGTGACTGCTGGAGATGTCAATGAGATGATTTTTCAGGAAACTGATTTCTTGAGTGCCCTTAAACTGATAATTAATAACTGTATCAATAGCTATATTTGGAAAGGAGATTATCTGAAAAATGCCTGCCTGGGTTTTTTATTTTTTAGTGGCTTCATGTCTGAACGAGGCTTAAGTTCATATAGTCATTAAAAGGGAGTAATTCTGAGTGAAATCTGCAAACAGGTGACTGCAGTGTCTGTTTTACCAGTAGACTAGATCTGGAAGTGCTTTACTCACTAGGAACTCAAAACTGTCTTGATTATAAAACTTGAGAAATAGTTTGGAATTGGCAGATGTGGCTCAGTAAAGACAATAGGATGATGCTGTTCTTGGAGAAAAAAAAGAAAGAATTTCTGGGTGCAGATAAATTAGTGTGACATGGATCAGGGAGGCAAGCTCAGTGAGAAGTGGTGTAGTCCTGCTGCAGGAGAATGAAGCCTTGTTCTCAAGGGAAGAGACAGAAGCCCTGTTGCTGGACTGGGGCAGGCTGGGACAATGTTTCCAGTTTTGTCCAGCATGCTTTGGGAAAGATGTAGAAACTTAAGAGCCAAGAGGAAACAAACAAGAACAATGAGGATGTGGGAGCAGTTTCCAATGAGAGTGTTTGTAGAAAGTGGCTTAATTGTCTTGGGGAGGTGAAGGGAGGTGAAGCCTTCCTTTGAGAAGGCTATGGCAGAGCAGGGCAATCCCCTGCCCTTCTTCAGGAGTAGGAGAGGGGTGATCACCTTTGGAGTATTTCAGTCAAATATTTGGGAGAAACTTCTAGAGCTATGCATAGGTAAGTGCTAGGACTTGTTACTGCAGGAGAAATCTGTTTCAAGGGAGGTTTTACTAACAAGTCAGAAAACATCCACCATGTTCACTCCTCACTGTGCCTTGTGCCCTGGGCGTGCATCTGTCCCTGCCTCTGTCCCCACACCTGCTGTACATCCAGGTCGGTCCTGCTGGTGAGGACAAAGTCCTGACAGAGAGGTCCTTTGCTAATCCACACGTCAGTTACACTGCAGTGGTGCCAGTGGCACAAGCAAGAGTGCAGTGGTTTAATCCTGGCCTGGTGGGACCACCGTGCGGGTGAAAGGGCGCTCAGTCCTGTGGAAGAGTATTGTACTACAGGATTAGGGTCAATTTGTGTAGGGGCTACATGGGCAATCCTGGATTTCTTTTAAAAGGCCGTAGCTGAAATCTAAATTGTAACTCCAGCAGTAAAATCTAAATGGTGAAAAAGCTCCTATCTGCAAAAGTTATAAAAGCAACTTATAGACACCTTGCTGATCTCACCTCTTGCTAATGGAAAAGAGGGAAAAATGAAGGTGACTGGGCTGTGTGTGTCTGTGTTCAAGTAGCTAAGAAAACTAGGCAGGCTTTAGGTCCAGTCTTTAGTGAATTTGTTTTCCTTTCCTCTTCCTTTTATATGTACCAGTTTGGTACAATTTTATACCCCTGTGTGACATAATGATGATTTTTCTGTCTGATATAGGGTATATATTAGGAATGTTACTTCAGAGTTGAGCTTTAAGGTTTAACTCATTATTTAAGCTGCTAAATAATTAGTCAAATGTTCACAGGTTTTGAACACACCACAGTCCTCTTAAATCCTATCTGAAGACTCAGGAGTTTGACTGCTCAGTGATATCCAGCCTGCTGTGAATATCCAGCCCCCGAAAATCAGGACTATTTGTTTATTTACTGAGTGGTGCTATTTAAAGTATCCTGCAATGGAAGAAGCCAATTACTGAGTTATCCAAACACACCTGATTTGTTGCTCACCCCCCACCCGTATCCAGCCCCTGTTCTTTGTGAGCATATGTGTTGTGTTGCAATATGGGAACAAGTCAGGACTGGGCAGAAATGAGCTTTGTGAGAGCAGATAAGAGCGACTTGCGCAGGAGCAGCAGATGCAACTGTTCTCTGCAAGTAGATGATTCCCCAATCCTCTTAAGGACAGCCTTGGTAAAATCCCCTTTGTGACATTAGGCACAGCTCTGGGCCAGGTGGCCTCAGCTTCTGTCACTGGCTTGGTGAGCTGCTTTGCTCAGAGAAAATGCTGCTGTGAAAGACCGCCAGCAAAACAGCCGAGCTGCCAGGTGTGTGGGAAGAGCTGGGATGACAACAAGCCTCATACAGCAAGATCTTTGAGTACAGCTATGAGGTCCTGCTTGCTTCCAGGTCCTTGGAGACAGTGCGTGTTACAGAGATGCTGAGTGCCATTTGTAGCAGTTATGTATGTAAAAAATAGTAAAATAGTGTGCAAAAATAAAAAGGGATGGCAATGTGGGGTGAGGGACAAGTGACATAATATGGGAAAAGCTTAATGGTGGATGTGGTGGGAGCTGACCTAGCACAAGGAATGTTTTGCAGCTCCCTCTGCCTTTCTCCAGGGACAGCTGCTCCTCTCACTTAAGCTGCACAGTTGCAAAGAGAGGTATTTCCCCATGGCTGGATTGAAAATAGCAAAGTGAAGGAGAATGACTGGGATTGGGTTGGTGATCAGATGCCTGCAGTCACTTCCCTGCCCTAAAGTTTGTGTGACCTTGGAGAAAACATTTTGTACTGGAACATGCAAGGTACCCCAACTCTGTAAACAGTCTGAAATAAAGACTTGGAAACTGGGACATTCCCCCTCCTGCCTTAGTCGATATTCCTTGCCCAAGCCAGTAGTGACCCTCTGGAAAGTATTATTGTCCAGTACTTCATGACTAGTATTTGATACCCTCAACAGAAGTCAAAACCCAAACTCCATCCCATTACTTTGCTTCTTCAGTGCCTGCCACCCTCTTCCCTCCCTAATATCCTTGCACCACACTCAACCACCAAATTCTGCATCTTGAACATTCCTCCCAAACCCATCTTATTAACTGCTATGAGGAGTGGTGAAGGCCATGTATGAATGCCATATATCACCCTCATATTTGTAGGATAACACTGAAATTACTGTGAAGACAAATGGCTTTGAGATTGTTGTTTTCCTTCCAGTTTGGTAGACACCACTATTTTTGTCCTTATTTTAACTAGCCGAAGAATTTTGGTAAGCCAAAATTCATCTTTGGAATGACACAAAATGCATTGTGGGAACACATCAAGGCTGCCAAGTTCTCTGGATTTTGGTGAAAATAATTTGAGGGTGCAGTCCTGAGGTTTTCACTTGGGCAAATATTCCACTGTGACTCATCCAAGACTACAATGTTAAAGTCATCATGAGGAGATTATGAAAAGGTCTGAGACTACATACAGTATGTTTCTGCAATGCATTTTTTGTGTTTAAAATGGCTGTTATTAGTTTTATTTCCATGTTTTCTGGTTTATTTTTTAATTCCTTCACCAATCTAATTCATATGTTGTAAAAAGGCCCTTCCTGATATCAGGAAAGAGATAAAAATTTCTGGCCTTGCTTCTCTTTGTAAGAGATGGTGATAGCAGGTTCTAGGGTTGCTGGTAGTAACAACATTAGGGAGAAAAATATAACACTTTAGTCCAATTAAACACAGCAGCTTTTCTGCAGTGATGTGTGCCACCCTCACTTAGCCCTTGTGACTCAGTTGATTCAGTTGATAAAGCAGCTGGGACACTGGAAACAGTCTGAAAGGTGTTTAACATTGTGGTATCAACTACTTACCCTCTTCTACAGATTATATAAATAACACGTACAACAGAAGATGTCAGTTCAAATTCCAGACACAGACTGTGATTTGTTTGCTCTTTTGTAAGTAAAGAATTCTACACATTTTGGAAGAGCTTCCTTCTTAACTGTGTCCTAACAGCCCGTTGGAAGTCCAGTGCCTGCCATGGAAGTACGGCTCCATGATTCAATCATTTAAGCAAGAACAAGATACCCTCAGAGGGTATTTTTCTCTGTTCAGTATTTTTCACCAGTGAAACCGGTCTTTACAAAAATAAACTGCATGAGGGAAAGGAGTCTGGGGTCTAAGCTTTCGGATATTGAAACAAGCAGTTGACTTAAGAAGTTTGCTCACCCGTGGACCTGCTCCTGGCTCAGCCCCTGCCTTTGAGGAACCTCAGTCTTCCTGGGCTCGGGTCCATTTCATGAAGAGTTAAAAAGATAAGTAAGAAAAAAAAATTAAGGCAGTGCCTGCATCGAATTAGCTTTTAACAAACTGTAAGGCATGGGACTGTAGCAGCATTACATACTTTCTTGGCTTCAGTGGTGCTCTCTGCATTTCCACTGATGTAAAGAAGATCCGAATCTGGCCTCTTGGCTGCTCCACTTCAGCAATTGATTCTAAATCAGCCTCACTATCCAAACATGTAGAATTAAAAAATTGTTGCTAATTATGTAGCTGTAATTCCCGACTATTTTTCTTCCTAGTTTAGTCAAAATCTTTCTGACATTTAGCAGATTGACATTCTCTTAGCATCTCCACAACAATCTGTCCAGTTTGTTTAAGAAGGCAACATTTTTGGAAGAAACTGCAGCATCTCTGTTGGAAACTCAAGTACCTGGCAAGATACTTGTTGAGCTGGCCAAGTTCTGCTGCTGAGCTTAGTGATAGCAATGGGCAGTTGTGTGACCTCATGTTTTTTAGCTGTCTAGGGTTTACCTTTTTGTTTTCTAATGGAAAGCTTGGGAAAAAGTGACTTGGAGTGACAGAACACAGCAAGAGCCCTGTTGCCTTAGATAGTTTCTCTGCAGTGCTGACTGCTCTCTTTGGTGAGAGATGATTGATTCCAGCATGACACTTGGTCATATTCCTAGTTTGTTTGTACATTTCCTCATTCCTGTGGTGTGGATAATGACTGTTTGCTGGTCAGACGTTGTCATCAACGCTCAGTGAATGCTTGACTCACCTCACTGAAGGTACAAAATGCTGGATGATGGTTCCTGTTCCCAGAACTTTGGAGGGGAAGGTTTCCATATTAAAGTTGTCACTTCATGGCTATATTTTAAGGGACTACCTAGTTAAGAACTAAACCTGTTTCCTAGGCTAATTGTACTCAGACCAAGCAACAGATACTGAATGGTAATCATCGCTCTGAAAATAACCATGATGGTCAAACGACTTACCCCTTATGTGGGGTCTCCCAGCTCCACGTGAGGGTTGCCTTTCTCCAACCACTCAGACTGCTCTCTCCACTGGTGTCTGACAGTGCTCCGAGAGTCTCCTTGCACTATTGGTGATATACTTGGATAGTTTGGCTCTGTGCTTGATTTCCACTAGCTAGTGGTGAAGAGGCCTGTCAAAGCGCCTTACCACTGTGAAAACAGTTTCAGGTGTATAGAAATACATGAGAGGTATTCTCTATTGTTTTCTGTTCTGTGCAGCACCATAAGATATTTGCACCTGATGCATCTTGCATTTCAAAGTGATCATGCTGACCTCCTCTGTCTGTGCAGATCATGATGGGGACGAGTACGTGTGCTCAACATGAGGCTCAGCTTTTTTGTTCATTATGTTCTTTATTGCAGTAGTTAAGTGGCTGCAGGCAATATTCCATCTTGTTGGGCAAATTGGTTATCTTGCAAGATCGGCTGTGCTCATTGTGGACAAGAGATTTGGTTTGTGTTTTTTACATAACTTATTGCACAGCGGCGATCATTTTCTATTGTACATGATGACAGGTACTGAATTCCGGGTTAGCCATACAGAAGTATGCACTATTTTTGCTAGTCCTTTTCAGCCAGTACTGAAACGTGGTGGTGACTTTGGGTGTTACTAGCTGATCCTACAAAGGTTACTCAAAGTTCAGCCTTTTAGCAGATACTTAGCTTATCTGTACTTGTCCCTATTGGAAGATCACTGTTTATTCTCATTTTGAGGTCCATGATTTGGATAACTTTTTACACATTGCTCATTATAAATTATACTTAGCGTGTTTCCATTTGGCCTGGATTCCTTTCCCTTTAAAAGCTTATTCCAGGATTTGTTCACTATCTGTTTCATATTCAAGTGGCCCTTTTATAACCTCGGTGAGAATTTACATGTAATTTAAAGCTTTGTGTCCAGTTTCAGTTTACAGTCCGCTTTCATTTATGGCACAAGCACAGACTTTGTTCTGCTGTAGACACAGCAATTAAATCAGTATTGCTGGAAAGGCTGTGAGGACTTTGTTGCAGAGACGGCTTACTGGCAAACTGGTCTCTGTTTCAATTTCAGAATGACAACAGAGAAAATACAAGGGCTGTGCTGAGCCAGAGCATCAGTGACAACACAGTAGCCGTCAATATCTCTCAACAAAGCATTTACTGATGGGATGGATCCCCACTCCCCAAGACTTTGGGGTAAAAAAGGCTGGGATAGATAAAGAAGTCCTTTCGTAAGAGCCTAGGGCTCTTTGACTTCATCTAAAAGATAAGTTCTCTTTTGTTCTTCGTTGAAGAGGGCTTATGGCTTGCTCAGGCATTGCTTACTCTGGCTGCTGCGTTGCTGCCTAAGAGGCCATCTATTAAGTAGTACTGCTGGCAGAAACTTATACTCTTTTGTGTAGCACTTGTCATTTGAAGATCTCCAAATCTGTCCAAAGTGGAGGAAATTTATCATCTCTATTTTGTAAATTTAGCAACTAGAAACAGACACTCAAGGTCAGAAAACCATTGCCACAGCTGGAAATAGAGCTCAAACTAGATCACAACTGTGGAAAGGAAAACAGTTCTTAAAACCACGGTTATTAATTTACTTCTGAAGCTATCTCCTGTTGAAGTTGCTAGGCTGCCGTAGTCTTTATGTTGTTCTCTTGCATGGATAAATAAAAGCTGTTTGTACAGTGTAAACTAAAACATTGCTTTACACAGAGTGGCAGTAAACCGTCACATAGCTTAGTAATTCCGGAGCGCACTCTAGGAGGGGTCAGGTTGCCTGGGCTGGCGTTATCTGTAATGCCATGTTAGCTATGGCTCCGGGTCCCAAGGGATGGGGATTGCCTGTCAGTAACTGTACAGAGCCTGACAAGATGATGCCTTCGTCCTGCTTTGATCTCCAAGATGTTGCTGAAATGTAAATAGTAAATAACATATTTAGATGCAAAGGCAATGAACTTGTAAGAAGCAAGTGGGAAATCCTCATATGTTGCAGCATCCAGTGAACCTGCTATGTTTTCTTGTTTTCTCAAGTCTTTTACACAAGCAGTATCACTCTTGGGAAGTAAGGAGCTACTTGCAAACCTACATTAGAACCAAATATAAGAAAAAAATGGTTTTTGTGCAGAAGAGTTTGAGGGACTTTGTCTTCTGTATGCAACTGGTTTGGAGAACACTACTGCTTCTTTTAAAAAATACCTGATGCTGACTTGCGCAAGGCAGCATCTCCTTGGGAAAGACAGTCTCCTAAATTCCACCAGTCCACTAATAGAGAAGGGAATTTTTCATCCTCGTCTCTGGTGAAGTCATCTTATTTCTGTGAGTCACAATCCATCTTCACTAGAGGTGGCTGAAGCCTCAAAATAATGAAAACATTTCAGTTGTATCTATGTTCTTAAATTGGTCCCCATCATTGCATTCAAACATCTGTTCCCTGGGGAAGACCATTTGCTTCAGTATTTTGATTTGGAAATTGCACTGACATAAATAGACAGCAACATCAGATTCAGCATCTTGAATGCACTTTCCAGTCTCTGCATATCTTCAGGCTATCTATTAGGGAAAAAAAAAAATTGAAAGTATTTCCAGTGAATTCACTTAGATGCCAAGTCATTTAAATTCTCAGCCTTTTTTTAAGCCATTGTTGTTACCAGACATTTATACAATGGCACAAAGACAGAGTGTTCCCTGTCTCCCCCTCCATGTTCACCCCAGCATGTAGCCTGGTAGGCGTGGGGACAGCAACTTAATGGGATGTTTTTGTTAAAATGGGCAAGTCACCTCTGAAATGGAAGGGGCCCTGATCTGACTTGAGATGGTATTTTCTGGTTTTGTGGAATAATACAACAAAATAGTCCTGTGTCACACTGACATAGCAGGCAACTTCAGAAATCTTTGGATTGGCATACATCAAGGGACTGGTGCATCCAGCCTCTGAGTGGCTGGCAGTCTGAGAGCCTACCTATTGCTTTTTGTCTGTGGCAGCGCTGGGAATATCTCTTTCTAATTCTGAAATGGGAAGTAACTGAATGCTGAAGACCATTTGGGCAAGCTGCTGCTGAAATGAGATGGTAAAAAGTCCTGAAAGCTCTGTTAGTCTAAAGCAAAGTGAAGGTGTCTGCTGTGTTTTGCTGCAAGATGCCCCAGCAGGCTTGTGTTAAAGACAGCTTGCAGGAGAGCTGGCCATCCTGTTGTGTTGGGATAGTCTTTTCTGTTTTATGGCACATAACCTAAAAGTCTTTCTTTCAAGTTCTGTTTTTTTTTTTTTTTTTAAGGTTCTCTGTTTAGTTTTGCATACTCAGGAAGGGTTACTGATACAGGACACAGTAAGAGTCAAAATGAGATCTGGATGATCTGATGGGAGAAGGGATTTTTAAGTAGAGCACTTTGAAACTCTGATTAATACCTACTGAACTCCAAAATCTGATGGGTGGTTCAGATGTTTCCTTAGAGGTTAAAAGCTGCTTGAATTCCCTTTGATTATCCTCATTATGAACAGGCCTGCTGATTGCCAGGGTTGTTGCAGCAGCACAACCAACCATGACCAGATTTCATACTCATATCTTAAAGTTTAAAAACTGGCTGAAAACCAAACAAAACCACTCTGTATCATCCAGAGTGTTGAAAGCCTTTAAGATGATCAAGGGTGCCGTTCACTGTCCCACCTTTAGTGAGTGTTTTACAATTTACCAGTAGCATCTCTTCGAAGAAGTTTATTGCTCATGTCCTGCTGAAGGACTCTGCTCACCTGCAGGTGAGGTATCTGGAGGCTTTGAGGGACAGATACCACATAGGAAAAGTCACATAGATGCAAGATGCAGCAGAGATTTTGGCAGCTGAGGAAGTTGATGAAGGCTGCAATCACAGCACTGACGGTCCCTTCCCTGAGATTCTGCTTGGGCTGGATCAGATAGTTTCTTATATTTATGGCTAATTTTAATTCTGCAGCCCTGCTTGTCTCAAGGCGGATGTTGTAAGCAATAGCGAACAAATTTAGGACAAAGCTATGTGCAGTGCTATAACTACAGATTTTTGTCCTGATTAACTTTCAGCTCCAGAAATGTGAATATATTTGTAAGGTACTGAGTAACTTCACCTCTTAAGCTGTGAAACATTTAGCACCTGTGGGATCTAACAAAACACATAGCTGTTTTTCTCTCTGGCACATGTTCTCTTTTCTATGAAAGTGTGTGAAATAACCTGTAGTTCAGAGGATGGCTTGGGTCTATTCTGGTTGTAGAAATAGGGCAGGTGTTTTCCATACATACTATATCTCCCTGTTCTGCCCCTCTAACTTATTGCTCATTTATCAAATGAAGCTCCTGGGCTAGAGACTGTGGGGCTACCTGTGATGGAAATACTCACTGTGGAGGTACAGGGAGTAAGATCCCAAAGATCAGCCACTGAACTCACCTTAAAAGTGAAGTGAAAATGCTCTTTTTGATTGGTTTTGATTTTGTGTTTTTCTTTTTCCTGCCATGAACTTTTAAGTGTCTCATCTAAGTGCCCAGCTCTGTAGGTAGGATTCAGCACCCACAGGATTTGGTGCATAAGGAGAGGCTGGTTTCCTGGGCACATCAGGGCATCACCCTGCAGCCTGTCCTCAACCCCAAGTCTTCCCATGCTTTCTCTTAGGTTCTCCCACATAACTGCTGCTGGCAGCACAGCTACCTCTTACAGGCAATATAGCAAAGGAAAGGCTGTGCTGAGCTTGTGCTTGCATCACCTCCAGGCAGACCAGTTTATGAAAAATAACACTAAACTCCCTAACCTGTTTCCAGTGAGAAATAATAAGGATGCAAGCCAGGGATGTGCATCTGCAAGTAGGCTCACCATGGTGTGCTGTTGTCTTGCAGTGTCATCTGGGGGCTGTTCAAAATAAGAATTGCTCATGTGGTTTTATGCTAGTGTATATTTGGGAAACCTGAACTAGACCATGTGAGAGATGTTTGAGATGGATTAAAATATTGCTAGGCTGGGTAGTGCTAGGGTGGGAGGCATTGTGCTTTTCTGCATCCTACACTTAGGTGATGGGATATTTCCTGCACTCTGCTTGCAGATGCTACCCTCTGTTTGGCAGGTTGCACAGTGAAAGCTTGCTGTCTCAGGCTCCTTCCAAAAGCCTGAGGTGTCAGATTGCAGCAACGTTAACAGTGAAAGGAAGGGTGTAATCACACTAATACCTACTTGATCTTTGTTTACATACCAGAGTTGCACATTTTTGCCTCTGTAGACCAAGTGCATTGCATGTACAGTGGTTATTTATGTCCTTCTGTTTCTCCCACAAAGATCCCAACCTTTTATCCTGTGTTTTGGAAGCCCCCTGCCTCACACAGGGATTATGGGGACTTCTGAACAGCATCTCCCTTTCCTTGCTCAGGGCTCTCTGTATCCCACACACCATTTCCCACTGGTCAGTGGTCTCTGTGGCCACTCTTCTCTCTGTAAGAAGTCACATAACTTGTGATTTTTTTTATAACCTTTCTAGGGATGGGGGACAGAAATGAGATGAAGAGTTGTCATGGCCAGCATTACCTGTTCCTTTCATCTGCAGGTGATTACAGAAGCAGCAGCTGTAATGTCTGCAAGTTGGATGCAGAACAGCTGTGTGCCCCATGTTTTCTCCTCAGATTTTTGTTTTCTTTTCCCTGATGGTCCCCACAGAAATAGGTAGCTTTCTGCTTCATGACCCCTGGAAGGCTTCTTGCATTTTGCAATGGATCCAGCAGGGTGTTGCGAAGCTGTTTTGCTCAAAGATGGCAAACCAATAGCTCATGATTTGAGCGGGGTAATTTGCATTTTGAGCCAGGGAAACTTATCTATGTGTTGTCTTCTCAGGCATGGGCCCTTGGGAGAAGGTCTGGTGCAGTTTACAGCAATCTCCCTCTATTGATCAGCAGCTGACTGAGGGATCTATTACTATTATTTACCGAGCTGTGGCAGAGTGCTGCCTACGAGCACAGAGCAGACTGTGGCATAGACCAATGCAACTTGCACCCACTCTGGATGATACAACAAATTAGTGGTGCATTTATAGCTACCTTGTCTCCTTTTTTATGACTTTGCAAATAGTGCTCTGCTCCACAAATGGAACAAGGCTAACTCAGGGAAGAGAGAACAGGGAATGTGAAAGGAGCAGCAGCAAGTGCTATGACAGTGGCTGACACCCCACTGCCACCTGTCCTTGTGTTTGGAGGACAAAGTCTTTATCTCCAGGGCTTTGCTTCAGCTTATTTGGACAGAGCAGTGCTAGGAACGACCTTGTGCATCTCTGTCCCACCCTGAGCCACAGCTAGGTGAGCAGAGGCTGGTTTGGGGATGGGAGGAAAGTTGACGTGTGAGGGGGTTCTGCCCCACGTGGGGAGGAATGATGGAGGAGCTGTGAGGTCCTGGTCTCCATCCACAGCCTTGGCCTGACTCTGGCAACCACCAGAGCAGGCTCCGTCCTCTAAGAGACCTTTAGTTTGAAGCCTCCAGGCAAGGAAGTGCATCAGTCATGTTTTGCCAACAGCTGGTAGTGCAATAGTGCAAACAGTGAAATGAGTGAGGTGCTGTTTGAACTGGTGGACGTATTATCTTATGGGAAATGGGTGCGGAGCAAACCCTGTAACACCTACCAAGGGTTGCAGCTGTTTTTTCTAAAATTTTATTGCTGTTGAGTCAGTCATCCTCCAGAGTCCCTCTGAATGGTGGAGATAGTGTGTTGACTAAGGTGGCTGCATGGGTGACATCTGAGTCACCCACATCAAAGGTCAAAAGCTTTTGCTTTTGCTTTTGATCCAGTTCCATTTTCACATCACAGGTGAGAAAAACCACTGTTGAAATTGAAGCTTTGAGAGGGGAGAAGGCCAGCATGGTGGTGGGTGCACAGAATGTCAAACACGTGGGGTCCCTGTGGGCTGCAGTGGCCACTCCAGCTAAGTGCTCTGTGTGCAGTGTACAGTTGGAGTAGTCCTGTTCCTTAATTGCCTGTGGTGAATCTGAGATGTTTGTATGTGTTTGTTATCTGAAATTTGGTAGCTGCTCCTGGTTAAACAGTTAATTGCTTCTGACCTATTAATCACGAATTTTCATTCACTGCTTGCCTCCCCAGCGTGTGACATCTCTTCATGGTAGTATTTCTATTTACTGGTTGGGTGATTGTAGCTCTCTGTTGTGGGATGAATAATATATGTCTTCCAAACATTCCTATTAGTGCAGTCTCGCTTGTCTAAGCATTTATCAGTGGTGAATAAAACATATTTCCACATATGGTGGGTTTATATTTACCATTAGTGTTTGTCAGAACATTCCAAAGCTATTTACTGAGGTCTGGTTGAGGGAGAACTGTGATGTTGCCATATTGTAAGGCTTGGACAATGAGGAGAGGTATTAGCACTGTTTGATTTTGCATCTTTTAGCTTTAAAGTAGATTTAAAACCTTATTTAAAAAAAATGCTATAAATACTATCTGAAAGTGAAGAAATAGCAAAAGAATTTGCTCCATCAGGGAAGCTTCCTGTATGCAAACAATCAGAAAAGATGCTGAACTTGAACTGCATGAGATTTGCAATGGTTACTGTTTCTCTGGGGCTGGTAATGAGGAACTCGCAAAATGTCGGAGCTGGTCCATCACCAGCGATGGTCCATTAATGTTTTGCTGTTTGGCAGTACCCCCTTTCCCTGGTGGGAAGAGGAGCAGAACAGCGGGCAGTTCTTGAGCACTGGGGTCCTGTTTCTGTGGGTTTGGCACTGGTACCTTCTCCCATCTCATCCGGGCTCTGGCCGACAGCTAGTTGGGAATGGCAGTCTGGGGTCCTCAAAGGACTCTGGGTCCAGCCTGTCTGTCATGTCCCTGGCTTTTGCTGGCCACGTTAGATGTCAGCATTCATCTAGCATTACTGTTCCTCCTACACACCCTGCCTGGTGTCAGGGCTCTCTGCCTCTGTGATGCCTCTTCATATTACTTTTTGCTTATTTAAAAAGGGAAAAAAAGCCAGGTAGTGTCAGGCTCCATTGTGCATGCTGCCAATTCACCCTCTTGAAAAATCACACACCCCATGTGATTTTTCATGTGACTAAAGGGAAATCATTACACTTAATGCTTCAGAAATGTTTTCAGAAATTTCTAACAATGTTTTGTACTTAGAAAGTATATGTAGAGAGCAACTAAAGAAGAAACCTCCACATTTTATTATTTTGAAGAAGAAACCCCCACATTTTATTTCTTTGAATTAAAAACCTGAACACCTGACTTATTAGGTAAGAAACAGATGGCAGAGGCTTGAGGGATTTTGCACACACAAAACATCTGCTATGCAGATAATATTTAGCTAACGATGGTATTAGAGCCTGTTGCTTCCTGAGGGCTGTAAATTGTGGGAATGGCTGTAACACACAATTTCCGGAAAGGGACCTAAACCCAGATTTGACTGCCCTGAAATGCTAGCCCTGGACCTAGCTGCTGTGGCTCTATACTGCTCTGCTACTTACCCAAATATTGATTGGGGCTAGTGGAAGATGATCCAGCTGAAGAACCTGCAGCCTTAAAGACTTCAGTCCCTATGTTAGGGACATCTGCAAGGACAGCAAGTGAATAGCAGTACAGGTCTGTCAAGCAGTTGGGAATTTAAATTGTTTAGTTGTGGAGGAATTAGCAATGTAATTACATAATTGGGTTTTCACGGCCCATTCAATCTTTCGACTCTGTAGGGACTCTACTGTGATGGAGCTGTGAGTGGTGATGGTCTAACTGCTGTGTGGATAAAGGCCATCGGGTGGCATGTCACCGGCAACATCTGAGCAAGTGCCCTGGGAGGTGGGGAGATGGCACATTGTTCCTACGACTGTGTTCTGTGAGAGTCTTGGAAAATATTTTCTGTGTTCTAAAGCGTTTCTTCCTCCTCCTGGCTGGGGGGGTCTCGGCAGCAGCTGTTGCCCCTGCTATCAGCAGAGAGCGCTGGCAGCTGCCTCCCTCCTGCAGATGCCTGGGAGAGGAGCTGCAGGGCACACCCCGCACTCCTGGTGTTTTTGTGTCTACAAAACTGCAGTCCTTGGAGTGAGGTCTCTGACACTGTGTCCCAGAACTTGACCTGTGTGTGTGCCAGACAGACCACCATCGCTGTCAACCATGAGATGTGAAAGGCCAGAAAGACCCACATGAGATGCAGACTAGCTCAAACTCAGGTTGTTTTAAAATGAAAAGCCTTGCTCAGTAGGAATCTGTGCCTAAAACACGTTGAACAAAGTCTTCTCTTTTCAAAGAGGTAGGAGTGGGGCATGCAGGACCATGCCTCTAAGCATCTACGAAGTGCTTCCTGTGAATCACTCCCATGCTTTCAGTATTTGCTGGTCTGGTTGGTGCTCACTTGTTGAGCTTTAGGAAAAAATGACCTCTTAATTTGCCAGCTAAGTGGGAGATGAGAGCTTTCTGAAATGTCCTGCACACCTTTTATTTTTGTTTCCTTTATTGCTTTTGCACTGCTATGTAGGTTTCTTTCTGTGTGGTTCCTCATGCCATTTTTCTGCTCTCTCCTGGTGTGGATCTGCTGCCTGCATGACTAATCCACTGAGTATCTGTGTTTTGATGTTAGTCCAAGTCCTGTTTTGCTGTTCTGCTTTATCTTCATTATGTTTTGTGCCCAGAGAGTAATTCCTCAATGCCATTCTCTCCATATTGACCTCTCAGCAGCCATCTTGTTATAATCTTAAAGGTACAAGGCCAGATGCTTTTATTTATTACTGGATAAGGAGTTGGCAGCTGGGATTTATATAATCAATTCCCCAAAATTAATGATTTGCAGAAATATTTTCCTTTACATTCAAAGAGCTTAAGTTTGAGGGTTACTTGAACAATAAATTATTTACAACAATTTTTACCTAAATTATTTTCTACTCTTGAGCTCAAACCTTAATCTCTGTTGTATTTTTACCTCTTTTTTTCCCTCTCCCATGTTATTTATTTGATGTCTCTATAGACTTAGCATGATTATCCAAGTGGAAAATCTTTCTGAATATGACTCAGCATAAGCAGCCTTTACAAGCTTCAAAACTCTCCAGATCATGACACCCTCATACTAGAAAATGGAGGTTTAAAATCATCCACTGCCTATGGTATATTATTTACCCAGCTCATAGGCTATAAACTGCAGCAATTTGTATGGGCCTAACATAGCAATTGTCAGATGTTGTTTCCATTTCTGCTTTTGTTTTGCTTCACTGGCAAAATTCTCATTGATTTCACTGGTGACAGAATAAGCCCTGCATATGTTTCATTTCCATGAGCCAGCAAAAATGTCTTTCCTCTTTATTGTGCCCATCTCCTTTAAATATTTTTGTCTCTGCACAACTCTCCCACTCAAATTTCAATGTCTTCCAAGTGTCCTTCCTCAACTCAAGTTGTCTAAATCCAGACAAGTATTGGCCCAGACTGTGGTCTTACCCAGAGAAGGACCTATCCCAGCTGTGGTAGACACTGCTGCTGTTTGCTAGAAGGTCAGACAAACTATTGAATAAAGATACTTCCCTGTGTTGTCTGAGTGTTGAGGTCGTACTGTCTGGTGTTTCACAGACTTACAAAGCAGGAATATGCAGTAGGGATTGTGGGGAAGGAAGTATAAGTTACTGATTTTTGGCTGAAAAACATCCAAAAGGAATGACCAGAAAAGAGACCCTGTGGTCTCTGAGCATCTAGGGGCAGGCTGCTTTCCAGAGCCCCATCAAGAGCTGATTCACAGGGAAATTGCTGGGGTCACTTTGGTATGGGTTGCCCAAATCTCACACCTATTCTGTTAAATAACCTTCTGCCTCGACAGATGGTGCTGGGGTTTGTCTTGAAGCAAAAACTTCTGTCTGGGGAGATAATAATAAACCTCATAATACATGGATCTCAAATAGACTTCTAACTGTTAAAAGGACTGTCATCTGAAATAACATCCATGTAAAGTATAGACCTGTCCCGTTAACATTGGATGCATGGAGATACTAATCCTTTCATGTCCAATGTCTAATGTTCCTGTCTTAATAAAGAAGCACAAAGATTTTGTATTTCTAAGCTGCTCTATATTAACGATCGATGTTCTCTCCAGTCCTCCAAACACTCTGCTACTGCAGGGGAAATAGTCTCTAAAGTGGGAGTGAGACCATGGTCAGACCTCAAATGAGGTCCTGGAAACATCGGTAAACTGTTTGTGGATCAAGAATGACTCATGGTGTAATTTGATAAGGATCTGGTTGAAGGGGGGAAGCACTGAGCACTGACTGCCCATGTTTTCTCCCTGAAGGTGAAGGTTGGGTGTGAGTCAAGTGGGAATTCCCCTGGGAAGAGCAACAGTCTCCTGTGGGCAAAGGCACGCTATTGCCATCGAAACTTTGGTATTGGCTCTCGAAGTTAGAACGGAGGAGGAGACTTGTGAAAGTGTCTGGTTCTGTCTTGACAGGTCAGAAATATGGCAAAGAGCATGGCTGATTATGTACTTCCAAAGAGACCTATGAATATTTGCTTTCAACAGAGCAGTCTAGCTGGATACTTGGTGTAAGCTTAGTGAAAGACTGTATCAGCATTATGAAGTCTCTGTTGCTTTAACTGTGTTGATAAAGCCTTTGAAGACAGACATTTGGTCTTTGTGGCTACAAAAAGCTAAAGCAACAAAAATCATCAGAGCTGGCACATAACCGTGCAGGTAAAATGCCATTTTTGCAGATAAAACACCTCTAGGATACAAGAACAGCTCAGTTAAGTTGACTTGATAGGGTGGGAGAGATGCTCTGTTTGGACTGACACTGTAAGTACTGAGGTCATTGTTGATTTTACTAGCCTGGGGTATGGCTCATGGGTCACCTTAAGAAAACTAATAACTGCGCAGAATAGCTATAGAGTTTTGGGAATCTTGTGGAACGTACACTGTGGTCCTAATAAACAATATTTATGTCTCCGTTGAAACTCAACTTCTTCTGTTCTAATTCTGTGCAGAAATCACAAATATTATTTTTAGAGCCTTGGGCTGAACAGAGTTCAGATGTATTTTGCCTGTTCAGTGACCAACTGTACTGGGGTCAGATTCTGGCTATTGTTAGGAATATGTGAACTTCATAAAATCTCTTGTTTATATTCCAGGCTATCAATTTTTTCTTAGATAGGTATGATTTACCATGTAACATTCTTGTATTAAAGATATTTTCCTGTGTTCCACCAAAAACAAATAAGCTTGGGAGACTGAGAGAAGGGTGGGAAGATGCAGGCATCTAAGTAAAACATATGTTGAATGGGAAAAAAATAAGTCATTCTGGGTTCTGGGCCTGTGATTATTTCCACATGCCTGGACTGTATCGCCGTGCTGTGTGCCATTAGTGTCATTAGATGCTTTACATCGGAGCGGATTTTTGCATATGCTGATGAGATTGCAAGATTGGGACCGTACTGTGTCTGTGCTGCTAATGCGGTTGCGGAGCTGCACATGGAGGTGTGCGTCCTTCTAGACCCCTCCTCGTGCCATGTGTGTGGGCATGTGCCTGGCCAGCCCAGCGGTCCCCAAGTGCCAATAAGTGTCTGGCTGGGTAATGAGCCTCCAGGCAGCAGAATTCGTCGTCTTCAAGAAAAGCAAACAAGAATACTGGCTAATAAAACCCCACCTTGTAAAAATGGATTTTTAACTGGTCCTTGGTGCTGGAAGGAGACATGGTTAAAAAATAAGCTTAACGTTCTTGTTCAAAGGTGCCTGTGTGTTGGGGAGAAATGCCAGCCTCCCCCTGCCTTGTTTTTCTCTGGGCTGATTTGCAAGAACATGAGACCTTGGGAGCCATTGCCATTCCGCTTGGTTCCTGGTGAAAGGAAAAGAGATTTGACTGCTCCCTCTAGATAAAAATACAGAGAAGAGTCTTCTAGGCCAGAAAACAACTTTTTTCTTTTTCTCCCCCCCCNCTACTCTCTGCTCTCCAAGTGTGTGGGCGGCACAGAAGAGGATGCTGAGGCAAAGAGTGGGGGAGGGAGGGAAGAAGTGAAAAAGACCTTTGGACTGGAGGCATGGTATATGGGAGGAAGAGAAAGTAATGGCAGTCAGTTGTTTTGGTTTGCAAAAGTTTGCAGCAGATCAGAAGAAGCTGTGGTAGGTCAGAGACACTCAGTCTAGATGCTGTGGTGATGAATATATTAGCATGTTTTAAATCCTAAGCATACAGATGTTTTTCTGCATTTGGTAATTTTATGAAGCTTATACCCTACTGAATTCTGATCCCTACTGCTGGAAATGGGGATGTCAGATGGAGTGGCTGGAGGGGAACATGACCATTGCCCTACTTGGTAGAGTATTCACAGTTTCTGTTCATCTGCTTTGTGCTTTGAATTAGGCCCTTAACAAATGGCATTTTATGAAGGTAAAGCTCTGATTTTGTCCTGATAGCATCCTTTTTTCCTGGGCTGAAGAACCAAAACTCATTTTTCATTCCAATAATAGCTATCCCTTTGTCTACGGCGTCTGGCTTGTGATCATTTGAGGTGCTTTTGTGAGACTGAGTTACATGCAAAACATGATTTCATTTGAATAATAGGAGAAAGGAGTTAAAAAGGTACAACAAGGGAGGAAGGACAAATTTTGAATAAAACTTGAAAAGCCATGATGAGAATAGGATGGAGAGGTGTAGGTCAGCAGCATCAGGTGAGGGAGAAGAGGAGACCAGAGAAGAAGTGAGCAGGAGACGAACAGAGGGCAAGGGCAATGCACAGGTGAGGCATTACATGACTTGTTTCATTTTTACAGCTGCAAGATTCATCTTGCCTGGGCTGGAAAATCCACCCTTGATGTGTATTTTGCCCTTGGAGTATTTGACCTCCAGCTCCCTTGGTTCCTGGAAGTCTAATGCAAAAGAACTTGCAAAAGCAGCCCTGGAAGGGCAGGGTTTGAAAATAAATCCCACTTCCTATGGGACAGCCCTGCAGCAGGGGCAGGGAGGTTTTAGTGAGAAGGGAGCCAGTCCTGGGAGAGGATCCGGGGCTTCCCCCTGTGACCCCAGGAGCCTTCTGAGCCCAGCCTGAAACTTAGTGCCAGGGACACGTGGTGGGATCATTGTCTCATGGATGTGTGGCATGGCCCTGCTTGCCTCTCTGGTCATCCCAGAGAGCTTCTTCTGGGCTCTGCTGCCCTTCACCGCCCTCTCTGAAGGACTTTCAACAGGGTCAGGAGTTCGGGTAATAAAAAGGTGTTTCTCTGCTGGGTTAATATTTACATCACAAACATACAGTGCTTTGGCTTGGTCACAAACATCTGTGCGTGCAAGTAAGAGTTTTTTTTTCAGAAAGGGTGGGGTGTAAAGCACTGAGGTTATTCTCTCCTGTCACAGTATTTGCTAAGAAAAACCTTCAGGAATTACACCTTGACGCCGAGGGAATGTTATCAAGATTACAAAGTCAAGCTCTCAGAATCGAGCACATGCTGGCTGGAAGCAGCCTATCCAACCTTCATTTGCACCCTGGTGCCAGTGCTTTCTGATTACCTTACTTACCTCTTGTAGCTGTTTGCTTCACAGAGTTCCTGCCTGGGCTCCTTCCAGAGCACCAACCAGAGGGCATGGAATTAAGATTGTTAGAGCAAACTAACCCGTTGCTCCTAAGATCTCTGTGTGTGTTTTTCTGAAAAATCAGAATACGCTTCTTTAGCTCAGGCAGGGGCAGCACTTCTTACAGGAATGTTGTGAAAACAAATGTGGTGTTTGCTCAACATGCACCATAAAAATGCTATGACTTTTGCAGGTAATTTCCTTTTTCAGTGTGGAGTTTGGATGTTGCCTATGATAGTGTGAATGAGCTACTTTATATGATAGAGATGTATGTATATTGCACAAGTATTCTCTGTAGATCTGTGTGGAACAATACTCTGCTTTTGTTGCTAAAAGCTATAACAGTGCCATGTCATATGGAATGATGCTGTTCTAAGTTTCCAAACATTTGATAGACATAGAGCTGGGACTGAAATAAGATTTCTCCGTCCTGCCTTGCTGCCATTATGCTGTGCCTATGGGCATAGTCAAAATGAAGGTATTCTAATGACACTTGAGAAAATCATTGTTTGATGGCAGAACTAGAAAGAAAACTGAAGTTTCTTACACTTGCTTTCAAAGCAAAAGTCAACTTCATTAGGTGAAAGGTGTAGACCAATATTTCTTTGTTTTTTTTTTAGATTAATGTGTTTCTTCTTGTGAGGTGCTTGCTTTTATCT
This sequence comes from Anseranas semipalmata, assembly GCA_013399115.1. Lineage (NCBI taxonomy): Eukaryota > Metazoa > Chordata > Aves > Anseriformes > Anseranatidae > Anseranas > Anseranas semipalmata. The sequence goes on from VXAA01003519.1 coordinate 376,566, forward strand.
TCATATTTCATTATGTCTTGATAGGACTAAAATTCTTTTGAAAAAGTGTTGTGCATGAAGACTTAGCCTCTCCTCTCTCTCTCTCATTGCAGATTATTTTATTAATGTTAATTTCATATATAAATAGATGTGAGGACTAGAAGCATTCAGAAGTGCAGTAGGTGTCATGTACAGAATGATATTTTTTCCCTTGGGGAATGGACTTCTGGCAAATTCCAGGTGATATTGCCCCAGAGCATGCACAGCTTTTCTGTATTGTCTAAAAGTTGCTTTTCAGAAATGCTGTTTAGCCCAACACAATGCTTTCATGCAAGATGCATCTTATGTTGAATTTTATCATTTCCAGACTCTGCTACCTTGCATTATTCCATGGGGATTTCTGAAGTACATTATCCCTTGGTAGTGCAAAAAATGTGAGGAGGGGGACACTTCTGGCTTTGAAGATAAAAGCTGTGTTGGGGGGGGGGAGGGGGTTATGAGCATTTGCATGATGGAAAGACACTGTGCAACCCAGCCTGAGGATTGCTCAGTTCCTTGCCTTGGAAATCCTTTTCGCTGCTCAACCTCATACCTCTTTCCAGCACTTTTTCCCTCTACTGCTCCTGCAGATGGTTGCATGGGGGTTATGATGAAATGACAAGTAGGCAGGGGTTGGCTGGGCTCTCCTATCATAGCGTTTCCTTCATTGAATCAACCCACATCCTGGACATCCATCCAAATACCTCACTGATGTCTTCATTGTCCTACCGAGCAGCAGCCTTTACCGCTGTGCCTCTGTGGTTCCTGTCACCAAAGCAAATGACATTGATGTCTCATTTATGCTGAGTGCAAGTGCGAGGTGAATGTTCAGCCTAAGGATTTCCCCATCCCTAAATCCTCTGTCCTGCTGTGCCTGTAGTGAATTGTCCCAGGGTAACTGAGCACTGTGACCATTAACTCAGGTGCCATAGGTTGTAGGTATGGATGGTGGTTTTGATTTTGAGAATTTCAGCCAGGATTTTGAATTTCTTTTGACTTAAACATTGAGATTAGGCTTTAATCCAGAGTATACTTAATTACATAACTTGTTACGTTCTCAAGCATCAGCTAGTCAGTATACTTTTTGCTAGGTCAGTATCTGTATATTTGCATTACAGATAAAGAATGGGAAGCAGATACATGTCTTTGGTTTAAGCCCCCTCTGTTAATGGCAATAAATTAATGTTAAAAAGGAGGCTTAGCATGTAAGACTTCCCAGCTCTGGTCACTGTTCTTTGTGCACTAGCACACGCTGGTGAGACATTTTCTCTTGGATGCTTTCCTGTTGAGAACATTGTTCTTCCTCTGGAGCTACAGTGGCAGAGGTTCCTGAAGGAGGTCTGTTTTCTGTACAGGTGAAGACTCTGCCCTAACAGCAGTCAGAAGCTTATGTTGAAAAAAGACCTGAGAACGTTCCCCCGAATTCTCACATCTTCCTAGATGATCTCCAGCTGTTTGCTGAGAGCTACTGTATTGAGTGAAAACGGACAACTTTTAGTCAATTGGTTTGTTACCATAATGATGAGTGCAAGCGTTAATAGAGAAATTGGTGGTAACTTCTCAAACATTAAAGTCATTAAGAGAAGGTTTCTTGTCCCTGGCAAATACCAGACAGTTCCCTGCTTTACCCCATACTGTCCTTCAGGGAAACTCTTTGGACCATTTCTTGGAGAAATCTTGGTGCATCATCATTAAAGCGGGCAAAACCCCCATCAAGGGAGGGACAGGCTGAGGGATGCAGTGAGCCCAAAGGAAGAGTGAGGTGGTTTTGGTCCACATAACAAAAGGTCATCGGACATCATGGCTATTTTGAGATGCCTTTTCCCAGACCTTGGTAGGTCCCTGGCATCCTCCTTACTGACTGCCAGCCTGCTCCTGCCTTGCTGACCTGGACACAGGGAAGCAATGCAGCTGCTCCCTTTGTCTTTCATACCCAAAGCTGCTGCCCAATGCACAGGACTGGGGGTTTAACCTGGCAGTGTGGGAGAGGTGCCCCGTTGCCTGCTCCAGGCTGGCTCACAAAGATACAAGGCTTTAGTCTAACAAGGTAGTCTGACTGTGTATCTATCTACAGAAGCCTTCTGCAGCCTCAGCATTCTAATCTTCTGATTAATAAATATATTTAGCAAGATCTGATACTGCCTCAAAGCACTCCTGCAGCAGATTCCTGCTTGGATAGCAGTGGTACTGTTTGGCCCCAGTTTGCTGGATGCCGTTCATGAACGGGAATGGATTTAGGGGCTGGGTTTCTGTTGGGTCCAGCCTTAATACCTTTGTCAATAATTTAGAAGGGAGCAAAAATGGTGATATTGATTTTTTTTTTTTTTTTTTATGCTTGATGCCACAATGGGAGGCCTTGCCAGCATTGGCAAGGGCAGAGAAATAATCCAAGGGGACCTAGAGGATATCAGCATGGACAGTTGTTAATGGGAATACCATTTTTGACAGGTTGTCTTTGTCCAGAGAAAAATCAGAAACATGAAAGACTGAAGAGCAATTTGGAAAAGGGCAGGGTCTAAAAGTGACCTGGAGGTGATAAGCCCAAATCAAAGATAAGTTCCAGTGTGCCATGGCTACATAGGCAAGCTTTGCCATAGAGCAAATAATCCTTGAGGAGCTGGCACAAAACGGGGCAGACCATTGCACTGCCGTGGCTCCCATGGGGCTGCATCCCCCACGAGCTGCTCTGCAGCACTGGGGCAAGATGGGGAAGGGAGTACCATTTTTCCAAAAAAAAAAAAAAAGGCAAATTTTCAATCAACTGAAACTGTTTATAATTTTCTGCCAAACTGGATGACTCATTCTGGCAACCTGCCCTCCCCACCCTCCCCCTCAGACAAACAAATAAAGCCAATAACTTGCAAACAATAAAATAATCTGAAAAGATAACAGTTCAAACTTTTACTTTTGGTATACGTAGAACAAAGTCCTTAATGTTTTTTTTAAGACATCATTTCTGAGCTGGATTCAATGACCGTAACTTGAAAAAAATGAAGTAAAAATAACTCCCAAAATAAAATGCTTCATTTTGAGTTAAAGAAACATTTTGTTCAGCAAGACACACAAAGCATTCAGTTTTGGGCCAACACAAAATGATATTTTTTTTTTCTACCAATCTCTTGGTTGAGGCAGTGAACCAAAAAGTCAATTATTCACAGAACTGCAGCAAGATTAAGGTAAGGATGGAAAGCAGAGCTGAGAAAGCAAGGGAGAAAATGTAGGGTTGGATATCAGAGTAAATCTTCATTCCTCGGGGTGAAACGCGGTGGTTATGGCATCAGTGCCCATCGGTCCCTTTGCTGTCAGCACAAGCGGGTGGGCTGCCTGCCAGGGGACGAAACCAGCGATGTCCTTGTGGTGGCCGCAGGTCCCCAGCGGTGTGGGAGCAGAGCGGGGTGCTCTGGGTTGGTGCGACCCAAGAGATGCCCTGCATCAGCCAGGGTGCGCAGGCCATGCTGCGGTGCTCCTGGGGATGTGTCCTCACACTGCCGCTGCTGTAAATGCAGCATCGTCCGGGAGGGGAGGAATGAAAAGGAAAAAAAGTCTTCTGCCAAGAAGCTGCCGTAAGCTCTGCAGAGTGTGAGTTTGGGCAGGGAGGAGCTGAGTGCTGCCTGCGCGCTGCTCAGCCCAGGGAAAGCTGCTGCTTGGCTCCGGGGTCCGGGTGTGAGTCTCCTCGGCGGGGCAGGAGGGAGCCGGGTGCTGGCGGTGGTGCCTGCCTGCTGCTCGGGGGCTTGGAGATGCTCCTCTGGCAGGTTCGAAATGCTGGGCACAGCCTTCCTCACGCACGCCGTGTTAGTGCAAACACCCTCACTGTGCTTCTTTGGCTTGAGCTTTTTTGCCTTGCTTTTTTTTTTTTTTTTTTTCCTCTTCAGAAGTGCTGAGTCCCTCAGCACCCAGCCATCCTAAGCAATAATCTTACACCACGGGTGAGAGGAATCTGATTTCCCATTTTCCCGCTGGGAGAGTCGAGGCAGTGGGATGGCAGGATTTGCCCAGCACCATGGTAAGAGCTGGGAGGCAGAGCTGTGCTTGTGGCTGCATAAGTTTGAGTCTTGCTCCTTTGCAGAGTGAAGAGCGACTGAGGCGTAGCATAAAGATGCATGAACTAGTTTTTAAGCAAGCCAGCTTGGATATACCATGGCCGGCTGTGGCAGCACAGTGCCTGCTGTGTTAATTTGCCCTTAGGGTCGTGGACAGCAGAGATGCAGGGAGATGTGCGTGTGGGTAGGGGCATGCGGTGCTGGAGACAGAGAGGAGGGAGCTGGCTCCTGCATGAACCGTGGGGTAAAGAGAGCAAGCAAGGGGCCAAGCCTGGCCGCGGCACCCTGCGCACCTCCCCGACCACCCTCAGCATCCCCCTGCTTTTCGTGCTGCTGGCCATTGTCCGTCAGCAGCCGTAGTGGGCTGGAGAGCAGGAAGCGTTGCACCTGGACTGAGCATGCAAGCCTCGCACAAAAGAGTTGATGGGGGGTAATGTTTTTGTTATTACAGTCCGTGGCGTACCAGTCTGCATTTCAAGCACTACTTCTTTGCTTTTAAATAACTAATAATTAACCAGCAGAGGCCGTTTGAAGACTCTGGTGCAGTGATGTCTGGTAATAATTCTTTTTCTCCTATTTTTTTTTTTTGCCATTCCACTTTATCCCAGGGCTTCGCCCTAGGATACCGAAGCAGCGCGCGGCGCAAGTTTCAAATGGCCAAAGCCGTTTGATATTTATAAATGAAGTTCTTAACGTTTTGAGTGAAGTTGGCAGCGCCTCGGGCTTTGTTCTGAGCGTTGCCTGGGAGCCGGGTACCACGGCCACCTCCGCCGCCAGCCCCGAGCCTGCCGGGGCGGAACCGGGGGCTGC
>VXAA01003519.1:381777-400150 GCA_013399115.1 Anseranas semipalmata
ACGGCACCTCCCCGGCTTCCGAAGCGGTCACCTTGCTTCTCCCCTCCGGCAGCGGCTGCTCCTCAGCGCGAATTCTCTTTTATTCGGTGTCACGTTGATACGGTTTGGAACGAGCGGTGGTTTGAACTCAGTGGTTGTAGAGTAAGCTGAAGCCATCAGGCACCGCTTGCTGTCTGGGTAACGTAAAGCGATGCGTGGGAGGGTTGGAAAAGGACTGGAATATCCCGCACAGGCCAATGTTGCAGCAAAATTTGAATCTATGGGCAGCGTGCAATGCTGGCCGTGTCCGTGTCCGCGCAAATCTCGTGCCATAAATACTTCATTGAGAATACTGCACTCGTTGGACGTGCCTATTGCTCTGAAATGTTCTGTTTAAAAATGTGCTGCACGTTCTGTGCGGCATGAATGTATTTTCAGAGAAACTTCCTTATTATTGTAGTAAATACGGATAGGAAATAGATAAAGCATCATGTGGGCTTGGGGTATCTCATGTGCTTTCTTTGAATAGAGATGCAGGAGGTATACGCTGAGGCTGTGACTATTCCTGTTATGGTCTCAATTTTTGTCGTATTTTCTAAGTCCAAAGTCTGCAGTTTAAAGCACAAATGGACATAGGAAGCAGATGACTTTTTCCCCAATGGTATTTAGCAAGCACATCTTGATAGAAATTTTCATCATCTGTGTCCTGAAGTTTCATCTGTAGTCTGACCTTCTCATTTCTTCTGTAATGTCACATTCATTATAAACAGAATAAGAGTACTGTTGGGTCAATATTTTAAAGAAAAAAAAAAGGCATCTTTGGCTGTTGTCTTTGTAGGTTTCTTTCCCCCTTTGAAACATTATTTGAATGAATTTGAAAAACTGGGCTGGGAAAGAATAATAGCTGTATGTGTTTCCTGGGTGTGCCAGGGAGCTGGTATTCCTGCTGGGGCTTTCTCCTGTCTGCAGCCGGCAGTGCACTGCACACTAATCCTGCAACTTCTGCCTTTCAGCGATGCTACTCCAGCGAGTGCGGTTCTCTTTAATTTTTATTTTGTTGGGAGATGGAAACTGATGAGGAGACGTGGGTAATTAACTCTGTCAAATTTTCCTTTCCATACAGAGGGGCTACAGGCTGTGTTATAATCAGAGGTGATAGACTGCTGTGTTAAGCACAATGATGCTTTAAAAGAATGAATGTGTATCATATTTAAAAATAATAATAAAAAGTCATGCAACAAAGCACATTTGATGAAAACAGACTGCATCTGGACTTGTGGTTTGTCTGTGGCTACCGTTCCTCTAGTTCTGTCTTTCTGTTGAATATTTCTATTTCAGATGTGTCACAAAATAGCTGGAGAAGAGAACTGAAACCTTATCCATTTCTCTGAAGGATAACTGAAACTAAATGTACTGATACTATGAGGAGCTGTATTGACAGCCCTGGGGGTTAACATCCCTTGCTTTTAGAAACCATGGGTAAAGCACAAATTTGCCTCTTCCAGATATTTCTGGTGACCTCTCTGTGTTGGAAGGATGGGCTGGGATTTTCACAAGCACCTGAGTAACTTAACTTTGCTGAAAATCAGCTCGGGCAGGGCAAAACCACGCTGCGTGGGGCTTTGCTACTCCCGGGGTGGCCGCTGGCTCCCAAGCCGCGTGCCTGGCGTGGGGTGCAGGGCCCCTGCCTGCCCTGGGGCTGCCCGCCCTGGGGGGGTTGGAAAAAGTAAATTGAGATACAAGGTCCTGAATTGGATCACGAGGGTGGCACCTTTCAAAAAGTGTCAAAGTGGTGTGGTGATGTTTAAAAGCTGTTGGATGTGTGGTCAGTGGCAGGTGACGCTGGATATCCAGGGGCGTGCTCTGCTGTAAGGGGCTTTAATGAGTTGTCCTGTCTGAGCTGTTGGGGGGTACACGCACACTTGCTTGGGCAGGTGGCTCCTGCCTGGCCGGAGAGGGCTTCGGGTGAAAGAGCTGCTTTCCTGCGGGTACAGTGACAGCACAGGAGAGCCCTGCTACTGAGTCCTGATAATGGAGTTTGTGGGTGCTGAATGGGCCCCGAGTCACCCAAAGGGAAGTTTCCAACCTGACGGGACCGGGGGGGGGAAATGAGCTTTAACCTAGGGGCACTGAAGCAGCAGTAGCTGCTCCCCTGGGAGGGATCTGCCTCCGACTTCATTCCTAGTGAACAAACAAACCACAGTGTGCTTGAAAGGCAGCACCTTTATTTTTGAAAGGAGACATCTGACAGCTTCATACGTTGGCACGTGGGAGCTGCTCCATCTTCTGCGTGAAATGATGTGCATTGCCCAAGCGTCCTTACGCAATTTCTGTCCGTGTGTCCATGTTCTCTGTGGCACCGTGATGGTCTCTGCTCCTCTTCCCCCTTCCTACTCCATGCACAGAAGTCCTTGGGGTGATTTCCAGCACTCTCCATGCAGAAAGAAGGAAAGTCAAAATAGGAAGTTCAATGGTAATGCAGCCTTGATGGACAGGATGTTTACAGGCTATGTAGAAAGGAACATCTATACATGTGGTGTTTACTTTAGCAATATTTTAAACAGGAAATGTTAATATGATTGCTCGTGGTTCATCTGAGGCTAGTTTCTTCAAGAATGACTGTGTGCTATAGTGTTCCTACAACATAGGCAGACTTAACTAAATATTTATATTAAACAGTACTTGCTAACAAATCGTGCATAAAACATCTCCGATAGATGCATATCTCATAAATATGTTCTTGTTATCCATTTGATTCAACTGTCACCTGCTGCATTAGTTTTTAATTCCTCCTTATGAGTAAGATGCTGTTTGCTGAAGACCCAATTCTTAATTTTGGGGGGCCAGATCCAGGAGCTCTTGTCTGGGAAAAATGCCGTGAGTATTTTTTTTTCTCATTCACTCAGAACCAAACTGACAAAAAGTTGTGCTGCAGCCAAGGAAGCTGCTGCACTGTACTGGGAGAGGGATTCAGTGCATGTATACGTGCAGAGGTTAGCGATTAACGTGTATGCATCTCTTCAGAGGGCTTTTGATAGCTAGAGTGTACATAGTGGATTAATTCATGTGCAGGGGATGTGCGTCTGTGCACGCATGCACGTTTGCTCAATAACCTTCCCACCTACAAGTCATAGTCACTAATAAGTCCCTTATTGCAGGACTTTGTTTTATTTTTGTTTTAATTACATGTCACAGGCGTTCATCAGTGTTTTGCAGTGGAATAATTTTTACATGGAGCAGGGAAAAAGGTATCTTATGTCACATTTCCCAAACTGTAATTGTATGGCATCAGTATAATTGCAAAGAAGTCCCTAGTGAGAATGCATCAGCTTTTTATCCTGGGAAACAGCAGTGACTGACAGATGTAATTTTTGGCTTGAACAGTTAAGTTTTTAAGCTTCTTAAGTGGATGATGCTCTGTAACTTGTGGATACACTATAAGTAATGGCTCGTGTGTCTCCGTGTGAGGCATGCACAGGTGTAAGTATTATGTATGGCCAGATTTTCCCCTTACCTATACAAGTGCTGGTGTGCAATACAGCCTCAGCTGTGTGCTTGAGCGGGAGAAGGAAGCAGGAGTTGTGGTGTAGCAGTGCTCTGTCTGCACTGCATGGTGATAAAGACTTTTGGGTAGCTATCTGGATTCATATCCCATTGGGAAATTTCAGTGGGATCTTATTTGCCATGGTCTTTCCTGCACCTGGCTGTTCATTTATTCCTGTGCAAAATAGGTGTGACGTGCTGATATTGTCTTTCGTCCGCGTTTTGTTCTCATGAAGAACAATCTATGGGTCTCGCTCACACGTGTCACCAGGAGGTTTGGGATACATGGGGGTTTGCTGGAAGCCGCCAGCCCCAGTGAGAGCTGCTGCTGTAGGGCTTTGGGGAAAGGCAGAGGGTGGAGGCTGTTTCCCTAATGTAAAATAGCTACTGTATGTAACTTCATTTATTCTTTCTTTGCACAATGGAGCTCTATTTTTAGCTTTCTCTTAATTCCTTATAGTGTGGTGAATGGTACATCTATAGGCAAGTGCTGGAATCAGCCCCACGCTTTGTTTCCCACTCTGTATATTCATTGCCTATACTGCAACAACCTTTCCGAATACCGCATTTCACCCTTGCACTTAATATTGCTAAACAGAATTGTACTCTAGTGCACGCTATAGTATACACCTTCACGTTTAACAATTTCCAACTTCTTTCACCTAATTAAAACTGGGAATAGCCCAGAAGAAATAAGAAACAAGTAAAAAACTAAGATCTGGCAACACCAGTTTAGTGAGATTTCTTTACAAATTAATATTACTTTGTATTCTTATCTCTAAATTACTGCCTAGATTTTGGGGCATCTTATCTAGCTCCCATATGTGATGGAGTGATTGAAAATTGGTTCAATAGGGGGTTAACGTTTCTCATATTCTGCAGAGCATCACTCGCTGAGAACTAAAATGGGACTGAGGAGAAGAGGCTCTTTCTAAACTCACTCTGCTTTCAGCAAGATTGGTATATAGCCCTGAAAGCAATTGTGTGTATGTGTGTGTGTATGAGAAGTTAATCCTGCTCAGGGTTGGATTAACTGGTGCAGAAGACCCTGGGCAGGGTGCCAAAGCAGTGCTGGCATTTGCTAAAAGTGGGGCTCCCAGAGATTATTTCAGTTCGTGCCTCTGACCTGCAGGTCACCTTCGAATGTCCTTAGGTGGCTGATAGTATTGACTGCTGACAACACTTCTGAAAATCAAGTGTGGAGTACCTCCACATATAGAGATTTTATGGGTAACCACATTTATACTTGAAAACTGTGCTATTTATTGTGAAAGGCAAATGCGTTTTTCATCAGTTGTGGCAATATTTGGCTGTAGGAGTCTTGGTACAAGTGGTGAGAGCAAAGAGCATCCACATTCTAATTCTGTCCTTTCCTTTCCTGGCATTTTCCCTGTTATTTTTTCCATGTCCTCTTGATGCTCTGTTCTGGTAGGACCTAGGGAGTGAATGTTTTGTTATTTTTCAGATTTGGTTGTCTTGTCACCTCTTTGGTCCCCTCCCTCCTCTGCAGGGGAACTGTTATTACCTCTGATCTGTCTTCACCTGTTCCTTACTTAATTCCTCTTTTGTCGAGAATAATGGATGATATTTAGCTATCATTCAATTAATCTAAAGGTAGCAGGTGCCTCTTCAGGAGGGTTTGTCAGAGCCCCTGACAAGTCCCAGGGAATCATCTGCATACTTAATCAAAACAAGTACTCCCAGAGACAGAAGATTCATATTGTTAGTGGTATAAAATAAATTTGTGAAACAAATACAATTACCATTGCTGACATCTAGCAGGAATTGAGAAGAGGCATTTTTTAGCCATATAATCTCAAAACTGTTAGGCTTGCTTTCTTTTTATTAAAGAATTTTACATTAATGATGTCCATACATGCCAAGGATAGAATTGAGATCAGTCTAAAAAGATTAATCATAAAGGAAAGGGAGCTTCTTGAAAAGTGAATGCAAAGCAAAGAATTGATCCTGATGGATTGCCCTAGAGAATCAGCAGGGATTACTGATGGCCCAGCGGGGAATGGAGCTGGAGGTCAGGAGAGATCTTGTCTCCCAGAGGCCAAATGAAGAGCATGCCTGCCAGCTGCAAGCCCTGTGGTCCGTGTGCCCGTGATCAGAGTGTATGCTACAGTCCTGCATATGACGGTATTTTGCTGTAGGGTTGATCCCTATTAGTGTTGCTGTCTGTTTTTTTCCCCATCTCCCTCTAAATCACAGCATTTTGCTTTGAAGACATATTTATCTGAGTGAAGCTGGTCTGAGATGAGTCAGAGCCTTCTGCTCTGTAGCTCTTGTCAAGTTAGTCTCAATGGTATTTCTGTTCCTTGACTCTGTCTTTGGTTGTCTCTTGAAGGGATGCTGTACTTCATTGGCATTAAAAATAACATTCAAGATGACTGCAGTTGATGGGGCTAGGGATATGAGTCCTTTGGTTTATCTGAGATTTACCATGGGTGTGACAGCACAGTAAAGGTGGGGGGCTCCGAGAGAGCCATGATAACATCAATCAGATGCATGAATATATTTTCCCCTTGTAAAGGTTGATAGCACTTTTATTTTAAAGAAAAGGAGATAGTAGTAAAAAGGGGACATAATAAAAGCTATATACATTAATGAACACGATGCAGAACATAAATGGTGTGCTCCTGCTTGCCTCCCCTGCAACAGCCTGTGTTGGCAGAAATCTGGAGTTCTTGCTCTTTTCCTCAGGTTAAAATTGTTGTGTTAAGAGAAGCCTTTGGGATAAACTGAGACCCCTCACTATAAAAATCAGCTCCTTTTTCGTGGTTTGGTTTACATCCTTTTCTGCCTACACTAGTATAGTAAATGCATGCTAATACAGAGGGGAAGCATCAGGGGTCAAGTAGCGCAGAGTACCTAGGGTTTGAGTTGTCCCACCTTAGGGATCAGGGTGTACCTAGTCCAGCAGTCCTGCCCAGAGGCTGCGAGAGGCTGGTCTGAGTGCGGGGACCTGCATGAGCACACTGCTTTAGCCCCTGGGGCACTGAAGTTGCTCACAGCAGACCTTGCTGATGAAGTCTGGAGAACAGAGAAGGACCCAACAGTTGACCAAACAGGAAAGATGTTCAGTGACCTCTTCATAAAATTTGCCTAGGTAGCAGAGGCTGTTCCCATCTTTGACTACCTTTGAAGAGAAGTCGTTATGGATCAAAGCACACAGAGCCCTAGAGAGAAAGTGCCCAGAACCAACATGCGGATTGCTCAGTGTGGCTTCTGAAAACGCCAGTTTTAGTCTCACTATAGGTTTTGCTCTGGTGTGCTTGTTCCGATTGCATGAAGTCTTCTCTGGCTGACATAGCTAGTGGGTACCACTCAAAACAGGTCACCCTTAGTGTGGTTTTGGGGAAGCACAGTTTAGTTTCAACTTCAGCTGGGAGGCAGCAGTTTCTGTGAAACCAAAGAGGTTGGTGCTGCTCCCTTTTCTCTGTTGGTCCCAGGAATGGGCCACAGGCAATGCGGTGTGTGGGCTGGCATGGCCCTGGCAGTCAGGCTGCTTGGCTGTGCTTCACTGGGTCGTCCTGAGCAAACTAACTGCCTTCTTAGCCAAGGGGTTTCCATCTGAGAAACAGGGACAGCAGCTGCATATCTTCTTTGTGATTCACCTTGACCGTGCAGCCAAGTGGCATTGTGTGGGTACAACATCAGAACATTTTGTCCAATAGACTTCTCAGTGAAAGCAGAAGCTGCTGTGAGATACCAGGGCAGGACTACAGATTTGGTTTTCAGGAAACTGAGGCTTGTAGTCTGGCTTAAGCAGAGCTAAGACACTGAAGGTGCAACCTCAAAGGCAGTCTTGGTTGAACCTGCGGGTAGTTTGGGAGCAGTGTGTGCTCGTGTTTGAGTTGCACCTTGGCAGGACTGGGGGTTTGCTTTGACTCGCCCTCCTGCAAGAGCCTATTCTTCTTCTGTTCCCCACGGTGCTTCCTAGCAACTGAGCCCTTGGTCTGCTTTGTGAGGTTCAAGTGATCCTCAGGCTATTGCGAGTCCCAGCCCTGTGTTATCAGCCAGGAGGAAGCTGTGTAGCCTCAAGGAGGATGGGTGGGGTTGAACCTGGAAGCGCTCTCCCACCTGCTGAGAGGTTTCCAACAGCAAAGCAAGGATGGGGAAGGTGCTGTGCAGAGCCCCAGTGTGATGCTACCCTCTGCTTGCAAGCATAGAGGGTAAATTGAGCCATAAACCACACCGTGGCTCACAAAGAAGCCATTTTAATTTCAGTCTCTGCTGGAAGCACCACATGGAAAAAAAAAATGTGATCAGTATAAAAAGAAATGTTTATGTTTCTAGGAGCATAGACCTCCCAAATAATTAACATCACTTGACAAACTGCTGTTTAAAATGCAAGTGGTTTAAGTGCTGCAGCTCAACAGACATTCGTCATGGCTCTGGTGTAAACTCGGTACATGCTGTGGGTTGGTTGCTGCCTTAAAGTAAAGAAAATTTCTTCTGGTGAAGATCTTTTGCTTAAGGAGAATGTATTCATAATTTTACTTTTTCTTATTTGGAAAAGCTAAATGTTAGAGAACTGGCCAAATGGCAGCTTGATGACAAGGGCATTGGAGATACAGTTTTGGAATGAAATAAATCCTGGACTTCAATTTCTGCTGCATAGATCAGGCTCTTGGTTAGAAGACAGGCAGACAAATGTTTTTTGGCTTTGGCTTTTGGGGAGTGAGAGAGAAAAGGGAAAAGGCTTTGGGGGGGAGATTTTTGGAAGCTACAGCTTCAGCTTTGATCTGTCCATATCTAATATTCACTGATTCAACTAAAAGTACTTTAAATAAAACCTTACTTTTCTCTAGGGCTGTTGGGTGACTGACTGGAAACAAAGATTGTTAAGAATTAGTATTTTCAAAGGTTAAAAATAGCAGCTTACAAAGATACTGAGATTAAAAAAAAGAAATTAAAAGAAAAAAGTCTCTCTGGAAGATGGAAATACATGGTTGCCCCTAATGTGCTGAAGCATCCGAGATCAAAATGACTTCTGTCTTTGCACACCAAACAGAATCAGATTATCGAGTATAAAAAAGAGCCTTAAGAATCTAATTACTTTTACAAAGGCATTATTGATGCTGTAAATTTCATGCAACTTGGAAAAGGAAGATTGCTTAATTTATTTTCTGCTTATCCTGATCTACTTTAATGCTGCCCTGATTTTTCAGCTCCAAAGGGAAAGAGACCGTCACTGGGGCTGCCTTTTTGCATTCCAGCTCTGAGTGAAGCAATGTATTTAGAGGGCATGCAAGTTCGGGAGTTCTGATGGGTGCTGGTCCATCTCATGTGGTAAGAGCTGCAACATGGTAGGAGTTGCTGTCCTACTTTCAATCCTTCTGTCCCTCAGAGGCTTCGCAAAATTTGCTGAAGAGACCTTGATCAAGCAACATGGCCGTGACAAGGTTTCTGGAGAACCTGACTCTTTCCCGTCCAGCCCAAGACTCTAGTGCTTGAGCAAGGGTAGTTGATTCCGTATCTAGATATCACGTCTCTGTATTTTATGGCTTGTCATTTGCATGGTTATTGACTGTAAAATGATCTAATTTTCTTTAGCCTATGCTACCTTGAGAATGGCTTCTGGCAGTCAGGCTTAGGTGGGAAAATGGGTCTCTGGGATGCAGTAGAAAATGGGTCTGTTTTTTTAAATGAGAACTTGTCCTATGTTAGAAATTAATTCCTGAAATCTTCTGTTTTGGAAAAGAAGACAGAAAGACCACCTCTTAGTTTGTCAGGTCCACCTGCCAGAGCAGTACCAGTCACACATTTTTATTCCCCGTTACTGTATCCTACATTTAGGGTGTTGCTGCTTGCAAAAGTTCTGATCCTGCTGTGAGACTGGGCTTAGAGGCTCTCATGAGTTCCCCACTTGACATGGAGAAAGGTGCAATTCCTGCTGAATTTAGTAATTGAGATGGTCAACACAAAGATCTACAAGCTCTAATTGTAGATCCCCCATCCCCCTGTTTAAGGTGGATTTATACCTACGTAAACTGATATTAAGGATAATACCAAATCTCTGCTGGAAGTGGGTATGGAGTTGCAGTGATTCCAGCTCCCTGTATCCTTCCTAGGCAGATGTGCATTGGCATTTATCATATAAAGGATAAAGCTTTCAGGCTATCTGTTGCCATGGTAGAAAGGATAAAATGCAGAGAAATATCATCTGAATGTTCTCCAAATGGATTTGAAAGGGTGCAAAATTGTCTGCAAGAGATGACTGCAGTTCTTAAAATGCTCTTCACCAAAGGTCGGGTAACCTCAACCATTTTGCTGAAAGATGTTTCTATCCGTTTATCTGTAAAGTGACTACCTGAGGTCTCTTTACCCATTTATCAGTTATCCCACAGTTTCAGAGACCTTCCCTCTCTGAATCCTCATACAGCAAACCTGCTCTCTGGGCACTCCAAAGGTCATGCCTCATCCTGTGCTGATCACAGCTTCTGACTTAACAGTGTATAGGTAACTGCTTGAAGGAGATTGAGAAGTTATTTAACATATGATAACCGGTATCTTCTGTGTTGCATTGGCTGTATGTCCAAGACAATACACACTTCCCATCTTCTTCTAATCCTGCACTTCGGGAAATCTGTGCTTGAACCCTCATGGACAAACTTTATTCATTAGGTCCTTTGTGTGTGGCAGAAGCAGTATTTTTGTGACACATGCGTACCAGGTTCTGTTGCTCAGCTGGCGCAGGAGGAGATGTGTAGTATCGTGTGGGAAGGTGTAATGAAGTGTAAATACAGGCAAGTTACCTCGAATAACTTCACTCCACAGAAGTAATTTTGCGGCTCACAGTCTGGGGAAAAAACAGAGATTGGTAGTGGTTTTAGATTTGTGCAACTTCAACTTGATGATAAGCTTTTACTCTGTATACTATATTTACAGCATTTGATTTTAGACTATGCTTTTGGGTTCAGAAAAACTAAGCAGAGAAAGGCTTCATGGCCCAGGGGTCCAGATTTGTAGACTCCAGTTCAGCAGCTGCATCTCTCTGCATGCTGGCAGGAAGGAGCGTCGGTCAGTGATGCAGTGTGCTCCTTATTAAATTAGGATTTAAAGTTGTGGCTTATAAAAACAGGTGCAATTATATACTTAAATAAATAAATGCTGTGGTCTTTGTTATCAGAAGAAATGCCCCTTAGCAGGACAAGGACTTAAAGGGTTTTCCACAATTTTTCAAGCTACAAAGAGCAAGGAAAATGGATGAATGAATTGACCTCTGCACTTAAGTGCTCCTTGCTCTTCTGAAATAGTGTTAAGTGTCTTTCCAAGAGAATACAGCCCCTTGAGTCCTCTAGGCTTGTTTCTTGTTCATGCAGACCTTCAAGGCAGTCACGCCGCAAATGTGGCTACAACAGGAACAATGCACTGAATCGCGTGACATTGCATTTCTTCCTCTTTCCATTCTTACCAGTATCCCAATATGCAAAAATGCCCTTTTGCATGAATTTTAAAACATTATCTTCCTTTTCCCAAGCTGGCTTGCTTTTCTAACACTCACTCTTCTCTTCCTTCAACTATTTAGAAATGCAGTCATCTTCATGATGTTCATCCCAAGTCACCTGGTGTAAGGTACACAACTTTGGTAAATGATAACTGGTCATCTGAGCAAGGGCTGGTCATGTGAGCAAGTCTGCAGCAGTATGAAATTGCACGAGATTGCATCGTTGGGAGGTTTTCTTCCACATAGCTTGCACACGTTGATGTTAACACAATTTCAAGCTAGAGGTGGTGGAACTTCCTTGACACTCTCTCACAAGAAATATTGGGGTAACATCCTCTACAAAAAGACTTGACAGGTTGACTCTGCTACACAAGTCATAAGAAAATAATCCTTTATGGGAGTTCTGTGAGGGCTTTTAATAAACAGGCCTTGAGCTTCTAGTCTGAAGTGTATTTTTGCCTTTACAAATCAGAGAGGACTGGAGCTCTTGTGCTGTTAGGGTGACAAGAGGTGTGGAGTCACCTCCCTGATGTCGTCTGGTGTGAGGAATCGCAGTGGCCATGGGTATTGAACAGCATGTGTCCTGATAGATTCATTCAAATCAACTGACATTCAGATAAAATCTGCTCTTACAAAGTTTTCTTCCTTTTTACCCAAAGTACATTCGCTGTGCTCTTTTACTCCCATTTATTTGTTCGTTCTTATATCCAAATTGTAAACAGTATAGGGCAAGACCTACCTCTTCTTTCTGTTTGTGAGATTCAGCACGAGGGGTTGGATAGCAGGTAGGATTGCTTTGAAAGACATAAAGCATCTCTACATGCTCTTGTCCTTAGGCAATATGGATGCAAGGCCCTTGGTCACTTACTGGCTGACCTGTTGCAGCAGACACTAAAGAAAACAAGTTCCTGTATGGACTTCTCCAGCAGCTATTTATAGCAAAGCGTTAAGTAATAACTTCATGGGTCTGGCATGGGAATTGCTAGGAAGGATGATGGAATAGTATTCATGCTTTTTCTTTGGAACCAGCGCCAGGGATGCTGTTTGTCTTTGTTAAAATAAACGGTAACTTTATTCCCAGACTGACCGTTGAAGTTTCATGTTTGAATTCAAAGGGCCGTATTCAGATGCTGATTTGCAAAAGAAACAGGGTTAATTACTGGTAGAGGGTGTTTAAACTGGTGCAAGTGATGTGCTGCAGAGCCAGATGAGAGCGGGAAAGTCAATAATTTAGATTCCTCTTCTGCCTTTGGTACAGAAAGTGCAGATTAATGAAGGAATGTGCCGGTGGATGGCCAAATTCTTGCGTAAAGGGAGAAATGTTGCTCTTTCTTCTGGTTTTGCTGCAGCAATACTTAAATTATTTGCCTGGAAAAATAATATTTTAATAGTGTGTGGTGGCTAACACTTCTAGTGCTACTGGAGACCTCTCTGGTCTGGGCAAACGTTCTTGGTTATATATGTTTGTGCAGCAGGAGGTTGCTGGACAGCAGGGCTGGTGTCCTGCCTTGGGCTGGCAGCTTTGTTTCTGTGCTTTCTTTCCAGCTCCACTGGGTAGGCTGCAATTATTAGCTTGACTGCGGGAGTCAGGCGTGGAGCTCCTGTGCTTTAATCCCAGTGATGCACTTGAAGTGAATTTTATCAAAAATATTGTGCTGATGACAAACTCTGTAATCTCACTTAGTACCCACTGCAAGTTACTTTGCATGAATACTTTATAGGATAACTAGTAGGTGCCACCAAAATAAGACTGTCTGGCTATAACTTTGTGTGGTTGAAGAGCCTCAGCTATTCATTAGGATCTGTTTTGTTTTAGGAGAGGGGTGGTTGTGTTTTGTTCTTTTATTTTGCCTTTTTTTTTTTTTTTTTTAAATGAGAAGAAATGAAGCATGTCTTTTTTGAAGAGGACAAGCCAGGAGAGCATAAGAGGTGAAAAAGAGGAGTAAAAGTGTGAGAGAAACGTGCTGGGTAAGGTGAAGTCAGTGATGGTGGAGGCTGAGCACTTGTGAGAAAGGAGGAGGAAGATCTTTTGGAGAAGGGATGGCAAAGCAAGCAGAGGGAAAGGTCATGTGGTCTGTGAGTTCTCCTCACAGAGAAAAGGGCAGAGGGAGAGGTAGGAGAGAGAAGAAAGGACGATTTGAATACAGAAATGATGGAGGAGGAATTCAAGGAAATACATTTTTCCTGTAATCCTGAAACATTTGTGAGGTTGTTAAACATGGCCAAATAGTAAAGTCAAATTTTCATGTACCTGCTAACTTGTTAGCTCTAATAACCCCACACTTTAAGTGTTTATGTTCTGCCAAACATAATCAGGAAAAAAGCCATTGGGATCAATATCTTCTGGGATTAGTCAGACAGTGTGTCAAAACCAAAAATTCAAGTGCAATTTTTCTTTGCGAATGAAGAAACCAGAAGACCCTCAGTAATTACATGTTTAAAGGGCTTCCCTTTAGGATTGCTTTTGCACTTTATATTGAACGAAAGTCTTTGATATTTGGGTAACTGGTGTGGGTGTAAATAGTTTTAAGACTGTAGCAACTAATGGCAAAGTAAGCAGTGCAATTTTCTTACACTGAAAAAGCATGTTTTTGTTCCTCTCTGATCCATTGAAAATCTACCAAAAAAGATAGAAGACATACTGGGTGACAGTACATCTACAGCTACCAATCTGCAGAAAGGAAAAAGCAATGATCCGAGTATTACGACATCAACACCAGAAGGGTTTTGCAAAAGATTCAGGTGCCTGTTCACATAGCAAATCATCACTGTTGTTGGACAGACACAGTGGCAGTCAGGAAATTCCTGGTGTCTCTGTTGAGGGGTGGAAGATCTTCATCATGGGAAGCCTGTGGAGCTGGGCACTGTCCTTCTGCTGTGCCATCACCTCGTGGTGTCCCCTACCGCAGCCCTGGCTGCACTGCGGGAAGGGGAGCGCTGGCTCTTGGGTTTGGACACGAGCTGTTTCACACGTGCTTGCGGGCAGCCACCAGCAAAGGAGATGTGCTTAAACCTCTGAAAGCAGTGGAAGGGGAGCCTCTGTGTGAAGTGCTGCTTGGGCTCGGAAAAATAATCACAGCGTTTTAGAAGTGCTTGTTAAGTTTTAAGTATGGAGGGTGTAAGGAGCTTGCTTCCAGCAGGCATGCTCTCAAGAGACCCTGCAAATTATAGCAGTGAACTTCAGGAGGAAGAATGTGAAATAAACATGACCTGAGCGCACTGCATTTTTAAAGAAGACTAACGCAAAATGACCCAACTTTACAGTACCTCAAAGTGGATCTAAATTGATGGTTTATATTCGGAAAGAAGACACACTCCAAATGTAAATGTCATGTATGAGAGAAGAAAAACTGCTTCCTGAGATTCTTTAGAAATGGCATTACAGCTTAAAGCTTCATGGTATGTGGTACTGAATGATAAACATAATCTACACTGTCCAGCTGGGTAAGAAGAGAAGTGAAAAAACAGGCTCTGGGTTATATATCCTGACCAACCAGATACTAAATTAAAGTGAGGGCATCCACACATGACATTTGCAATAAATTCAAGCAGCAAAATGTGGAAGAGGCAATGAAGCCACTGGAGATTTCACAACTTCAATCCAAAGTTGTCAACAACATTTCTGAATTGAAAGGAATGTTATGCCTTACATATGCTGCTTTCTGTGAGGCAGGAGCACATCAGGGTGGTGCTGGGCATACCCTTACTGTGCCTAAAGATGGGTATATGGGGTGGCACAAGGGATGTTTGGATGCTGAATCCCCGGTGTGGTTGAGCCTGTGAGCTCTTGAGGAAGAGCTCTTTGATCACTGTGATCTAAGCTCATCCAGCACATTGGTCTCTGAACCTTTTGTGGCTTTGAGGAACTGATGGTATTTGAGGCTTAAATCATTAGTCTTGGGGATAGTGCAAGCGTAGAGTTTGCTCTGAGGTGAATGGTGCTGTCTATGTCTTGGAGTGTTTTCCAGTCTCTTTCTAGAGGCATCCATCCCTCCAGCAGCCTTTGTTCTCTGCCCTGCAGCTATGAATATGAGCTTTAAATTCCCAGCACCCCATATCACCGTCCTGCAAATGCAGTGTCTGCAGAGATATTCCTGCTTTTTGTCCTATTTTGGGGAGTCTGTGCTATTCCAGTGTCTTATTGTTCACTTGCTTTATTCCAGGGACGCTCGGCAGAGCCACAATTTTTGTAGAGAGCAAGGTAGAAGGGTGTCTGTGACTTTTGTCTTAGTGAGAAGTGGTCTGTGATTAGGGAGCTGTGCTAAACAAAACACTTAAGACATGGGAGGTCAGAAACAGCAGGAGATTTTTGGCCGCTACCTTCTGCATCCCTAATGTATCATCTTATGCGCTGGGATGAGAGGGAGAGCATCTTCCAGTTGATGATCCAGACAAGAAGATAATTCAGAGATGCTCTTCATTACCCTCTTGAGTCTCTCTCTCTTTTCACTGGTATAAAGAAAAGCATACTAATGTATTATATTATACCATTATATTGTAAATATGCGGTGTGAGTGGCCTGTTGTCGGCCTAATTCAGCATCTTGAGCCTAGAGGCACATCCTTGATTTTACACAGGTATGATTCAAAGCTAACTCAAGGACCTGAGTTTAGAACAACAGCTTCTCTAACCTGGATTTTCTTTGCACTATTTGGCAGGTTACACTATATTCTACTCTCTTGGATTTTGGTTCTGCAGGTCCATTTTCTTGTCTCTGTTGCTTTTAAGTTTGCTTTTTTTTTTTTTTCCTGGTCTCCGCCATTCCCACCTTCCTTCTTGTCCTGAGAAATATCTAAAGTTTAACCTTGACAGGTTACTACTTTTTGTGGTGAACTCTCAATATTCAAACTTCCAAGTATTACACCGTACATGGAAAGTGTGCCCAGGATAGACTTTCCATTAAAATATTTAAATTGGAAGAGAATGCTGGCACATCTACAAGTATTCCAGAATTAGATCCCAAAATACTGAGGCTAGTTAATCTTTTGGAAGAACAAAAACTCTTACTGATTTATATTTAGCAGAGGGAATGCATTTTAAAAACACAGTCTATATGAGGCCCCTTGAAGAAAACATCTTTTACATTGATTTGTAGTCCATGGAAATACTACATGGCCATAAAATATTTGCAGTTGGGCTCTGCTTTTATGCAGCTACTTCTTTGCTGCGTGAACTGTCATTAACCCTCCAGGCATGGCTACACTGTAGGCTTTGCAATGAAGCACAGCTACCTCTGGGCAGCAGCTTAGCCGTTCACCGCAGCTGTGCCTGGTATTGCAAGAGGGAAAGGGAAAAAGCACCTTACACTACGATGGAAACACTAAACTTGGGAAGATGCTTTGGTTCAAAACCGATGCAATGTTTGTTCTTGGGATGAGCGTCTTCTGGTTATACCTGCAGTATAACATGACTCATAGGGAATTTGCACAGTATCTCTAGGACTGCCAGGGTGTCAGTGATGGTCAGATATGTGGCTGGGACCCTGAGAAGATACCTCTGGGATGAACAGTGAGCAGGTTAGAAACTTGGTTGAAATTTATTACACCAACAGACTCTGCCTTCACCAAGGGTTTCCTGGGCAGCAGCAAGCTGGCCACCTTCAGGTGGGACATGAAAAGTCTTCCGACCCCACAACTTTTCTGGGGAAAGATGAGCAGTAGCTGCCCAGGTGCTCCTTGAGGAGCTGGCACTGCTGCCACCAGTAGGGTAAAATGGTGTTTTCTCAAGACAGGGGAATCACCTCTGGAGCCTGTCAGACCAGGAGTGAGCAGATGTGCTGCTTGCGGAAAGCACTTGAGGAGCCACTATGTTGCTTCCTGGCAATCCCACAGGAGGGCATGGATGAAAGTAGAAGCTGAACTTGTCCTCGCCATCAGAGGATGTGCGCTCCTGTGAGGTTAGAGAGAGGGGCAGAGATGCCAATAGCCCTAATCTTGCAGCACCACTGTTGGTTAAATGTTTATAATATCTAGTTAGGCTTGGTTTATATTATTATAAGTTAGGAGGATTTCTAATGTTAATACAGGTGTAAAGTGTTCTATGCATAGCTCAACTCTTTACTAAGTAAATGAGTAAATGGAATTATGGTAGATGGGCGATTTCGCTGGATTGTCCCAGGTGGACTATAATGCGTGAACGATTCCTGGAAAAGGCAGGTAGATGCTTCATTAACACGGTGGATCAGAGGAGAAGAGATAACCCTGAGATTATTTTATAAAGTACACATGATCTCATGGCCAACAGTGTATCTACTTATCTTTGAGACAAGGAGGATAAAGTCAGAAGTCCCTAGCTCCTATCAAGAATAAATAATTAGCATGTGCAAGTTGCTTCTGCCTGCATGGATCAGAGGTGCTGCTAGGAAATAGTGTGATCACTGCTGATGGAGGGGCTTGCACCTTTGTACTCTGTCTCCTTTCCCACTGTCTTTCCAGGGAAAGACACTCACTGTTTACCCCCTCTCTCCTCACACAGCCAACAGGAGCATATGGCTGCTGATTTAGCGCTTGCTGGTCTTATGTGCTTAGCATACTTATGGTCTGCAGGGGCCTGGGGGGTTGCACAGGGAGAGGGTGAGGAGGGAGCCTGCAAAGGGTGGCTGCACCCACAGAAAGCAGCATGGTGCTGGAGCTCTCGGTGACAGTGGTGACCAAATTGCGGCAAATGTCTGGGAGATGTTGAGTGAGGAGTGACTAATTAGGGGCCAAGAGACTGTTAATGATTGCACAGTACCATTACTGAAGGTGGCAAGTTTAAAAATTAGTTTGTAAGGGGAAGGGTTTTCTTCTAAGCAGCCTTATATGCATATAGAAATACTTCTGTATTCCCACAGCTCTCTTGTGATATCATCCTTTCTTCACAAAAAAAGAGCATAATGAGCCATCCTCATGGTACTTGGCATTTTTGAGCACTCATGGTACCATCAGCTGGGTTGTTCCTCCTGTGGTCATGTCCCCACCTCCGTCCTGTCCAGCTCTCCTCTCTCCTGCCTCTCCTGCATTTCAAGGGTCTTCCTCACCTTCCTTTGCACATCCAGCAGAGGTTCCACTAGGCTCTGCCCAGGAGCATCTTCTTTGTCTTTCTCTGGGTTATTTCAACCACAAACATTAGTTCAGATGTAACCTTACCACAGACAATTAACAGATTCGCTCCTTATAGAGGTACAGTACTTAAGTCTCTTTTGGCCAACCTAAATTTTTGCTCTAGGATTTTTTTCTTTTTGCTTTTTTAATAAAATATTACAAACTACTTGGGCTTAATAGAACTGAAGCAGACCTCTTCTGTCTCTCCTAGGCTATTCAATCTCCTTTTTCAACCCTACAAAAATTGCCACCCTCCTGACTTTTACTAATACTTATAACCTTCAAACAAGCCCTCATTAAAAAAAAAAAA
>VXAA01003519.1:400168-417555 GCA_013399115.1 Anseranas semipalmata
AAAGCCCCACACCCAGGTAATTGCCTGGCACTCCTGCAGAGGTTATTATCTCAGCATGACATGAGGAGTGGCTGAACAGGATACATCTCCGCTCCACAGCTATTGCACTGCATGGGAGCAAACTCACATCCCAGTTGAGTGGAGAGACAGACAAGGAAATGGGAGGCTCTATTTCAGCCCATCCTCCTAAATCAACTTGAAAACATCAGTGGAATGAGTCTTGCAGATTCTGCCTGTGTCCATCTCGTCTTCAGGACACAGACCATCTGGAAGCCTCAAAGTCTTCTTGCTTCTGCCAATGACAAAGTCTTGCCTCACTTGTATTCCAAATTGCTGCTCTTGCACCTGTTTTTCCACCTTCTGTCCCTACTGGCACTTTTTGCACCTCTTTTACTGGTTTTATTTTTCTCTATGAAATTAAAAATAAGCTTCACTTGGAAGGCTCCTCAAACACCAACCACTCCCCATCAGTCAGTTCTAAAAGATAAATCCATTGTTGATTATCCTGCAATGAGCTCTGGCTTCTGTTGCCCACCTTTTGTGCTGGAGGGGCATCTCACAGGCATCTGTAAATCCACATTTGTTGTCTTTCAAATCTGCTACTTTAAACACTGCTTTGCTTTTTTGTCTTTAAAAAAAAAAAAAAAAAGTACAACTCCAAGCCCCACCCTGGCTGGTATTATCTCCTTTCATGTACATGTTGTCTGTCTGCACCTGTCTCTTGTCTCATAGTTTGCAGTTTAAGTGGAAAATCTTACGCTATGCATGAACCTACTCTCTTGATACATCTCATCACTGCTAAAATAGCACAGATGAAAATAAGTTACGTTTTGGCTTTGACTTGTTTTAGAGTCTTGGATGAGAGTGCTAGATCTGACCTGCTGGCTCAGATCCACCTTGTAGATAAGTCCCTAAGTCACTAAAGTTTAACCCAAGATGCTCTATAATTTCAGGTTGTCTGGATTTAAGGCTCCAGAATTAACCCTTTGCATTTCTATCATTACATGTCCCAACTCCTGCAAAGCTGTAATCTGTCTTTGTGGTAGAGCAAAGTTGTTCATTTTGGTCATCCTGTAATACCAAGATCAGTAGTTGACCTGGTGATGGTGATCTGATGGGGCCATTATCATTGTAACAGGCATAGGGAAAGCTGGTTATAGCCTGGAGATACGCGATTACTTATTCATTCAGGAAAAGCAAACACATTTATAAAGGCAATGAAAAACAAACTTTTTTCATTTGCATTTATGTACAGTTCCTTCTCTCCTGTGTGCATGCACAAGGTCAGGCTGCATGTGAGGAAAACAAGGTTTGCAACCCCTTTCAGTCTCCCATGGTGTTAAGCTAATGTTTATTTTTAGTAAACAGTATCTTGAAGTGTGCTTTTAAGAATTCATTTGCAAAGCCAAGCACAAAGAATTCATTGTGGCTTTCTCCTTTAGAACTTTATCAATAAATGTAAAGGATTGGTGTAACTAGTTACACTGTATTTCACTGCCATAATTTCCCCAAATATGGGACCACATCAAAAAGCAGGCAGGCTTATGACTATTCATCTCATACTTATTTTGCCTGTGCTGCTGGTAACTGCACTTTCAGAGAGGCTGTGCAGGTACTGTTTCAGGGTTAGGACTTTCCTGGTGCACCTTGCTCATGTCCCTGGGAAAGGGTGTCCCTTGCATTTCTCACAGTGGTTCCTTTTCTTCCTTCTCAAAATCTGTCCTTTAAAATGCACATACGGTACAGCCACCTGGCAGATAAAACACTCTTTGCCATCTTCGTTTGATAAAGCCACAATCTTGAAACATTTTTCTCTTTTCATGGTGTGGTGTTTTGCCCTGTCCACTCTACTGCCTGTCACTGGCCCACAGGACAGGCACGCCTTTGTCACTGACCCCACGCCTCTCTTCTCTTCCTCCCCAGGTATGCAGGCATTTGTCATTCCTGCTTGTATTGCATGTCAGTCCCAGGGCTCTGGTTTCAAGTCTTCTTTTCTCTTTCACTCAATTCTGAATGTCACTCATTTTACACGCTTAAAGAAGTTTATCTTAAATACCTTGCAGTTAGTTTTCAGTCTGAAATGAATTTTGATGATATTCTGATACGTGCCTATCAAGAATTTTTTCAACTGGAAAAGATGTATTTGTTAAAAATGAACTCCAGTCATTTTTTTTGCAGCATTTAAGAAATCCAAGCCTTTAAAATTGTCTCATTTTTGCAGAGCGTGAATGCTTCTGGTGAAAATCCCTAACAGGCTTTGGGATGCATTTTCTAAGCTGAGAACATCCATTGCCCCAGTGCTGCCTTTTATAGAGCACACGGATCTTGCTCAAGCCTTGAGATCCAGGAGCCCAGGGACAACTAGCACACATTGGAGGGAAAAGTGTGCCACCTTTGGGGCAATATTCTGCTTTCTCAAACAGCCAGGGCTCCAGAAAGGATGCACTTAGGACTCTGAAGGCAGAACGGTTTGGAGCGCTTCACATTGCAGTTTCCAGTACCAAAAGAAATGGTACAAACAGCATCTGTTGTTGAGCATGAATCGAAAATTGAAGTCTATCCAATCTTTAAAACCATGAGAGTGGGCAGATGCTGACCTTTGTGACCCTCAACATGAAACCTGGAAACCTGTACGGGGACCCATGGTGCTTCTCTAGATTTGCATCAGTTTGACACCGGGGATGTTTTCAGACATGATTTTGCTCTCATGACTTTTGTCACAAGATACCAGTTTGAGTGGCTGTGGCATGTTGCTACAATTCCCACTGGTCAGGAGGAAGTATTTTTGCCTGGCCATTTTACAACCATGTTGTGGCATGGGAATCCTGCAGTGCCCTTGAACATACTTTCAGATTTCAGCCTTCTTGTTTGTTTGCAGACTTTATTAGAAGCAATTACTTCACTTCTCCTTTGTAAGTGACTGATAAGTCAGATTGTGGGAGAGGAGGAGCCTGGGACAGACTTTGAGTTAATGGGGTGTCATATGACTTCTGTGAAGTCGGAAGGGCTGTTGCCTGTTTTGCCAACTGAAACTCCAGGTTTGTGAGCTTCACTCAATTCTATTCTATAAAGAAAAAAAAAAAAAAAAGAAACCTACTGTAAGGGCCCCAGATGTATTGTACCAATACTGCTGGATGCCAAAATGTGTAGTAATGTAAATAAGTGAAAGGGAGAAGACTGGAGTCCAGGTCAAGCTCAGTTTGAACAAACACTTTAAGCAGATGATTTATTTTATTTTTAGCTGGCCAAGCAATGACAGTGATGTGTCCAGACTGTGTTTCCAGAGTGTCCCTTTCCTTGTCTAAGTCCAGTCTTGGCTGTTTGTGTTGGTGTCCGTCTGAAGTTGCATGGTGTATCCTCCTTTTGGAGCAGGCATACTGTCCTGAAGAACTGAGCAAAGGCACTGTATTCGGCCCATTGCTTTGTAACTTCTCCATGCATTTGTAAGGTGAAAATAAAACCCAAATATTTTTGGTTTTAAATTAAGACTTTTTTTTAATTAAGATCTTTTCCTGTCCTTACCCAACTGTGTTCCTTATGTGGGAGTCATTGCTGAGTGAGAACATGTGGGAGCAGTCTCCTCCCCATTCACATTTTCCACCTGAGGAAGCTCTTCCCATGGTGATTTCTTTCATTCCCATTGGCCGTAGTTGCCCTGAGTTTCAGCTGTACGCACAGGGGCACTTGTCCTGCAGGCATTGACCTAGGGTGGGTTTGACCCATTCTCACTCAGCAGTGCCAGACTGTCAGAGCAAATAAGCAGTCCTCTAACATCCTTCCCGCGGGGTCAGACAGGACCCTAAGGCTCTGTAACACGGCTCCAGCAGATGCTCTGGACACATGTGGTGGTGTTATCAGAGCCTGTTTTGAAAGCTGTGAGCAGTTTTTGTCACTTCATTACCATGTTTTAAAAGGGTGCCACATAGTACAGAGAGATGCAGCAGTTGTTATAATCACAGCCAAATTATCCGATAAAATTAGACCACAGAGATATGCAAACAAGTTAGCATGTCTGTGCCTTTGTGCTTTGCAAGTTTGTTTTCGTAGTGGCTGCTAGCAGAAGGTTTGAGCTACAAAATTCAGATCTGAAGATCTGATAGCTTGATAGCTTGAATTGAATGTATATTTGCTGTTAGCTTCTTCTCTTGTGAGAAACAGGAGAAGGAAGATGACTTATATTCCATGTAATTTTTAGCATCAAATCACTTCCATCTGGTTCATCTCTCCATTAAAGCATTAATGAGAGTTTTTAAAGGTAAAACCATTTGTCTGGCCTCCCTGCTCTGTTGCTTTTATTGCATCCTTGACTCTATCATGGAATAATCCGTTATTCTGTTGATACTCTATTTCCAAATCTATGAGTATCTCCTCCCAAACATATGTGCATAATGCAGTTTGTTTGTGCACATGAGGAAAAGGAAGCAGATGACTTATGTTCAGTATAATGCTTGTTTTGTGCTTGAACTGCTGCAGGCTCCCTTTTGAAAAGAATCTCATGAATCCTATCATTCATGAACAAAGCTGCTGTCGTGAATATGTTGGTTGTGCATTGACTCTTTGTATAGGAACTTGGTTAGAGAAAGATACAATTTCCTCCCTGCTTCATAACCTTGCTCCCTCTCCACTTTCCTCACCATGTGATAGTGTGCTGAGAAGTGCCTTCATGACAGCGGGATCTCAGCTGAGTTTTCCATCAACGGAGGAGAGAGGAGAATGGGTGTTGGTTGCTGAAGTCCGGGTGGGTTATCACTGAGTGGTGCTCAAGTATGAATCACAGAAAGGCTGAGGTTGGAAAGGACCTCTGGAGATCATCTAGTCGAACCCAAATTAGGAATGTATGTGAGCTGGCACCTAATGAGGGTGGATAGGATAGCATGCAAAGACAAATGGGCACTAAGATCGATAGAGCTGCCGTTGCAGAGGAGGAGTGAATGAAATAGTTGAGTTGGGTGGGAGTCCTCCAGAAAGGGAAGACTTCACCTATTTGAAATGGGACAGCTTTGATACACCAACATCACACATGCTTTGGTCCAGTTTTGGAGCTGATTCTTGCCTTCTGTTCTGATGTGTGGCCTCAAAATGGCCTGTGATTTAGGAGCTGAGCTGTGTTCTCCATGGCATGCTCTGTACTATCAGGTTGTCCAGATGGGAACCTTCTGTATCCTTACAGCCTTTTGTTGTTCAAGATGTTCTAGAAACCTCTAGTGGTTTACAGAGAAGGGATTTGACCGACCTTCATTTTGCTCTACAGCCCCCCCCCCCCTTTTTTTATTCCTTGAGAGTTTTTGTCTTACTTATTACAGTGGGTTTAAAACCTTTTTTTTTCCCTTTCCTCTTTCTGCTTCCAGATTCCATAGGTGGCTCATTTCCAGCTTCCTCCCACCGATGCCACCACAAGCAGAAGCACTGTCTCCCCATCCCACAGTGTGGAGCTCTGACCATCAGCCCTCTGCTTTTCCATCCCCACACAAAGGGATCGCAGATCATCATGGACACAACACAGAAGGCAGTGAAACGCCAGGCTAGCTTCTGCAATGCCATTACCTTCAGCAACAGGCCTATTGTTATTTATGAACAAGTCAGGCTTAAGGTGAGTAATTGTATATAAACTTCCCTTATTGGCATGGTAGCTGCTGTGAATAAATGTTGGGGTGTACTAGGCTTTGGTGCTTGCAGCAGATGTTTATCCTGTCCAGAAAGAGCACACTAGTCAGATCTTGGCCTTAAAGGTCTGCCATCTTTCTGCTTTTGTCACCACTTTCTGCTTTTGTCTTGGACCCATTGGTACAGACCCCCATAGAAACTGTGAATTAAAGGGAAATCTATGTTCCAAGAGAGCTTATCTGGATGTTAGACAATGAATAGCAGATTAAGTTGACATTGCTTGGAAAACAGCAAGAAAAAAGGGCCATATTGGTCATCCAGAGAGGCAGCAGCCTCGGTATATCTCTAGCCAACCTGTCCCCCAGGCTTTGCATGCATCATGCAAAGGAGTTTTACTGGGCAGGCTGAGAGAAGATGAATATTTAGTTACCGTGTTCAGTTCCACAACGAGCATTTTCTTCCTTTAAGCAAGGCAGCAGTGAGGGCTGGTCTCATGGAGGTGGGAGTCAGCCTTTCCACTACGAAGAGGTAAGAGGTGGAAGGGTAGGTGAAAAGGACCTGGAAGGGAAAGTGCTTGGTATGGAAGATAAAAGGGTTTGGCTGAGAGGAGCAGTCAGTGCTGACACAGTTGCTGTCTAAGAAAAGGATCTTTTTGACAGTCTGCTGACTGCTTTATTGAATCAGTCTACAGATAGCGATAAGGTCAGAGGAGAGAACATTGCAGGCATCACATTTTTCTCACAGGCATAGGCTGACTTCTCTTCCTTTGTGTCTGTTGTACCAAGAGGATGGAGCTGGTACCCCTTGTGCTGCAGCTCCGATGGGAAGTTCAGCTTCTCCACAGGATGCCTGCATGTGCACTGGGAGCTGATTCCCGATGAGGAGACTTACCATTCCCCTTAGGAATTGAAGCACCCTTTAGTCACCCCAAGCAGCTTGGGGCCCTTTGCACTTCATCCACTGAGATTTTTCCATTCTTTATGCCTTCTCACTTGTAGGACTGTGTTTTGCCATCCTTAGCTGATTTCATGTCTTTCATTGGCACAACGTGGGTCTTCATCTTTGGCAGTTTGTAGCTCATGGCATATGTGAAAGATCAGCCTGCAAATCCTTCGTTTATGCACAACGAGTTTTCCAGGGCTTTTATCTGCACATAGCAACCCCCATCACTAGAGATCCCAGTGTGCTGGGACCTACGGCAGTGTACTAGGCTTCCCTGCCTCTTCCCTTATAGCTAGCAAAGGAGTAAGAAAGGAGGAAGATGCTTCCTTTTGAAAATATAGAGAGATTTCAGAGATTTCAAGCTCAGGCCCATAGGTAGAAAATCCCCCCCCATAGGTTTGCTTTATCTCCTGTGGAGTTCTTACTGCTTCCATTCAGTAGGACTCAGGACTCGCTCACATTGCCTAATGGGATTTTTTCCACGTTGGCTAGCAGTTTGGACAAACAACTGCAGAAAATGATTTGGGAGGAGATGAAAGCAACGTTTCCTTTTTGAAAACACTATCAAAGGTTTGAGTGGGCTTAGTGGTTTAGGCAAAGGTTCTGGATTATTTCTTTCTGATTCTGAAACAATGTAACTATCTCAGGAAATTCACAGTTGTTTATCACTGTATATTTTAGGATTTTAGCTTGCATAACATATGTGAAGAATATGCATGCAAATGTTTCATCTCCACACAAGGGGTTTATGAGCAGAGCTCCTGCTGAATCTACTGGGAAGGCCTCATGGGAGTAATCAGCAGGCTTTGGCAGAACTTGTACCCTAGGGATGGATGGAAATGTGAAAATGCCTTTGTTTCTCTGATAAGTCCATCCTGCCAATTGCCTTGTTATTACATGTGCCTGTGGAATATAGAGTCTTAAACATTTTGTGTTTCTTACCAACTAAAGACTAGCCATGAACCTAGTCATTCAGGTCCTATAAAATCTAAACTCTCTTTGGAAAACTAGAGGAAAGAGGTCAGGAGATTTCATTCTGTTTATTAGATGCTGTATCTGGGTTTTATTCTGAGATTTCTTTACAGCTTTGTGAATCCCATCAAGCAGCCAGAACTGTATGGGGTTCAGGAAGATTTCCTCTTTCTTTGCCTCTGAGATGCATGCCCCAGTATGGTTTCTTCCATGTAATTCAAGGCACTGCAAGGGAGTGGGGTGACTTTGTCAGAAGTAACCCAAGAGCAGGAACCTGAATCTGTGGAAGCAGCTATAGCTTAGCAGATTGGGTGTGGAGTGCATCTTTTCCTCCCCTTCTAGTATGCAGGAGACCTCCCCAAATTTTCTACTAGCAGTGGCTGCTGAAGAAAGAATTTGGTTCATCATTAACCATTGCCTTTTTTAGCAAAACTGTGTATCCTTTGTCCAGCTGTGTCTAATTCTTGGCAGGCTTTATACTAGATTTGAATTTGGATATTAGTTTGCCTGTGGTCAGACTGTATTGAGAACTGTTTATAGGTGCTGATTAATACATGGAACATGTGCAGCCTAGATTACCATATGAATATTTACTTCATGCAGCCTGTGATTGCTGTACAGTATTGGCAAGAGACTGTGAAAGAGTAAATTGTACAAATAACAATGAGGCCATATTTATCTCAGTCCCAAAAGCTTTTAGGGCTTGCAGTAAATTTGCTACAATAAATAATCCTGGCCTCTTCTAGGGGTGCGTGCATATTCCCTGTTTTGGCACATGCATGCCCCATCTTCCTCCCTTCCCATGGGGACATGTGTGATCCCATCCCATCCCAAACAGGGATATAAAAGAGCAAATCTGCTTCGGTCCTTTGTAGTGCCACCCCAGCATCCATCCCGCAAGCGGGAGCGTCCCGTGGTTCCCAGGGCTGAGGGCAGCACTCGAGTGTTTGATGCTGTTTCGTGTAAATGGTTTAGGTGCTTGGCTGGGTTGAGGAGGGGTAAAGAGCAGCACTCACTTAACTGAGGAACTGTCTGTTGGTTGATAACTTTTTTTCTGAAGCCCTCAGGTATTTCCGCTGATATTTTAATAAAGCAGAAATCTCTAGGTTTTCAACAATGTCCTTGCCGTGAGATTGTTGTGCTCACAAAGGCACGTGTTCCAGATTTGCCTTAGAGAGAAACATGTGAAAGAAAAATGCAATATTTACAAATATTATTACAAAAGAATTCAGAAGTCCAAAGAAAATGACTCGGAGAATCCCTTGGTGAAAATCCTGTGCTGCTGGCTTCCACGCTGGCATATGGGGAGCTGCTGCCAGGCTTTTGAGGACAAAGTCCTGCAGTCCTGGGCAGTTCAGCCTGGGGCATTGCCACTCATCTGAGCTGTCAGCACTTCGGCACAGGGAAAAGTTACAGTAAGGTAACAAGTTGTGTGCGACATCTGATCTGTGGTACCTATTCATGTTTCTGCTCTTGCCCTGCAGCAAAGAGTGAAACTGCTTGAGACTGCCTAGGCTTTGATGGAAGAGGGCTATCTCAAGAGCTTTCATGTTTGCTGCAGGTTTAGTACATGAATAAACACACCGATTATGTGTCAACTGACAAGCAGTAACTATCCTGGCCCCACATAAGGATTGGATTCAGCATTCAGGCTCCTTAGGTCTTCATTTCATAGTCTGGATGCTGATGGGCTGTATGCTTTTGAGAGGAACAGTTTCCAGCAAGGTCATACTGAACAACAGTATGAGAGAAAAAGTACTCCAAGAGCATTGCCTTCACCCAGGGATACTGCTGACACCCTGGAGACCACCTGCTTCCGCAGGGAGAAGGAGACCTTGTGCCTGGGTGGTGTTTTGGGTATGCTGCGCATACTTAGGACCCACTGTCCATTCCCCTTCCATCCTCTTTAGCCCAGGGCTCAGTTCAGGTGAGAAGCAGCTGATGGCTCTGGAGGCATCTCTGATCCTTTGTCCTGCTCTCTCTGAGGTGCAGAAGGGTGGGTATGACATGTGCAGCATCCCAGAAGTTATTAGCAGATGTTTCTAACCCCAGACACACTAAGGATCCACATAATAAAGGGGGGTGGGAGGGGGGGAGTGTGTAGATGTGCACCACATATCTTGAAAAACACCACTTACAGCTGAGATAAATAGGTTTTCCTCAATTGTAAGACATCTATCATTGTCCACTAACCATTTATTTAATATTGTTAAATACTTTAAATTGTGCTTTTCCACACACAAGTTCTCTGCTGCAAAGCTATGATTTCATCCAATCTGACAAGCTAAAGAGGGGTAAGATTGTCTTCAGCTTGGCTGGGAATCCCAGAAAACCCTATGGTGGTGACTGTGATTCTGGAGCCTGTGCTTTTCCCTCAGGACCTGAGAAAAACCCCATCATCCAAGCACCACAGGGGAACAGCTCTGCTGCTGCAGGTGCTGCCTCAGCTGAGATAAAAGCTCTTACGGCCATTTTTTGGCACATTTTGCAAGAGGACATTTCTTAGGCCAAAAGGAATTACCCTAGAAATAGAAGTGAGTCATCATGCAGCTGTAATTACATTTCATCTCTCCCCACAGATTTAATGCGATTTTTTTTAATGTATGCATTGTATCCTAAGTGTGCAATACTGCTGCTTGCAGATGAGATATCTGCAGCAATGTCTGGATAAAATGCTTCCTAAATCTGGTGGGCATATCTGCACGGTGGCCTTTGGTGCTTGATGACACAGAGCCTGTAGTGTGTAAATAGAAGTTTGAGTGCCAAATGCTGTTATTGCTGCTGTTGTCTTTGCAGATCACTAAAAAGCAATGCTGCTGGAGTGGGGCTCTTCGACTTGGGTTTACTTCCAAGGATCCATCAAGGATTAACCCTGATACCCTGCCGAAGTACGCATGTCCTGACTTGGTTTCCCAAAGTGGTTTCTGGGCCAAAGCTCTGCCAGAAGAGTTTGCCAACGAGGGGAACATCATCGCCTTCTGGGTGGACAAGAAGGGACGGGTTTTCTACCGGGTGAACGACTCTGCTGCGATGCTGTTCTTCAGTGGGGTGAGGACGGCAGAGCCCCTCTGGGCTTTGATCGATGTCTATGGGCTCACCCGCGGGGTGCAGCTCCTAGGTGAGTACTGCATGAGCTGTGCCCAGGGGCAATGCTGAGCCATCCCGCTGTCCTTCCCCGCAGCATCTCACCACCCCAGTGGGTGTTTGAAACTTAGCATGTAAATACCATGCCAGTGGGTGGTGGGAAACAACCACGACAGTGTATCACAGGCAGCCATCTGTAAGTAAGTGGATTTCTGCTCAGAGACGTTGTGCCAACTGCGCTCTATCCGAGCATTTTCTGGAGCGTGGCACGTACCTTGTAAAACTTTATCTGACTTGCTTTTCCCATGCCGAAGTGGGGAAATACATTTTATGTTTTATAGATAATTCCTGCCTGGATGGCACTATTGTGATTTTCTGGCTGGGTTGGTGGACAGATTTAAAACATGGATTTTATCCAAATTACCTGGGAGAAGCTGTGGCTGTTTTTGCCAGGATGTTGTTTCACAGAGGAGTTAGATTCATGCTCTAAAGCCTGAGGATTGGAAATGCAGTTGGGGTTGGAGGATGAGGAGTGCTGAGTACCTGTGTCTTCTGTCATCCTCAGCTAAAATGGAGGTTGTTGGCACTCCTGAGGACTCAGTCTAACCCCAGATGTGCAGTCTTGGCAAGGTTTGGGGTATTTGAGTTTATACATCTTAAACTGAAAAGAGTCTCCAAGAACCCAACTTAATGATCTGTTAGGCTGGTGGGGACCAGAAGTGTCAGCATGCATCCTTGAAATTGGCTTTGCATTGTTGCTGGGGGGTGAATCACATCGCTTCTCCATGTAACTGCAGTTTCATGGGTTGTGTTTTGACTGTGGAAAACGTTAGATGGTACCTGCTAACCAGCATGAACTGAGGTTGATTAGATGATCCTGCTACGCTGACGGAGATCCTGGCTTCTTTCTGTCATGCAGCCTGCTAATCTCTGTTAAAACAACAAACCCTCTAACCTTCATGCTAGATATCAAATACTTTAATGAAGCCTCATTTTGACAGTTTTGCATCCTTTCTGCACTGCTTGTTGTACTAAGAAATGTGGTGGCAGGACTGCTTGTAGCAACCTACGTGGCATGGAACAGTCATGTTGGTTCATGGTGGGAAGAAATGGGACTGTCCTCTTGCTGCAAAAACTACTGGCCCAAGATTGCACAAGGCAGAGGAATTAAGGGATTTCTTGGCAGCTTTTTGCCTTATTTTAGGAGTAGAAAGATTTATCTTTTGTTGTGAATCAGCTTGAGTCGGAGCCACTAGGCAACCATTCTTAGGCCAAGAAGGTGATATTTGAACTGGGATCTAGAATCTGAGCAAATGTTACATTAAGGATTCGGTTAGGAAGAGCTTACGAATGACTCAAAGTCTCTCGGCTGCTCTTGCGAGATTTGGCACCTCAGGCCTCCTCTGCCTGATTAATGAAGACCCATAACTCTGGATTATGTGCTTCCTTTCAAAACACCCAAGAAATGATTTCCTATCTGTCATCCACCCCTGCATTGTCCTAGCATCTTCCACATCGCTTTTCACAAGCAAAATGTGACTCTTGCCAGCCACTGATTTGCCTCTACTTTAACAGGCTCCGAACTCTCACTGCAGCTCTGGTGGGTATAAACTCTCTGAATGAAGCAAGCAGCTTCTGAGTTTACACAGTTGGCGTGGAGCTCAGATACATATTTATAGCATGTTCCAGCAGCCTTCAGCAGACTTTAATCCTAGCAACTGTGCCGAAACATCTTAGACTTGAGTCTTCTCTATCTCCATTCATTATTACACAGCACTAAAAATCAGAGTACTGAAATCATCATCTCTGTTGCCTCTGGATCATAGACATACCCACTGCAAAGCTCTGCACGTGTCTTGGTGTAGTAGACCACACATATAGTGCGGGACAACTTGCCAAAAACTCCAGGGACTTGACAAATGAATTTCATAGCTTAGCTACAAACATATGGTCAAATTCAGCCCATTATGGCATGCAGGGCATGTGATGGAGGCTGGGGATGCTGGAGTGGTACGTTGAACAGAACAACCCAGCATTTCAGATTCCAGTTCAATGATTTATTACCCCCCCCTCTCCCGCTTGATGTGTTCCTTGTTCTGGAGTCTTGTTGTTTTCCTAAAGACCATGGGGTTGCAGTGTCATACTGCACCTCTGCACTGCCTCCATTTGGCTTTATGTGTGCTTCACCCAGGAATCTGACCAAAAGCTTTACCATTTGTGGTGGTTGTCTCTCTGTTTATTGCAGAATTATTCCCTCCCCACTCCCAATATATAACTTCACTTCCAAAATCAGACTTGTCCCAGGGAAAGATGTGCAGCAGTCAGTGATGTGTCACTGCAAGGTCCTAGCTCTGCAGGGAAACTGTGTGCATTTATGTCCCCAAAAGTAAACTTCCAAAACTTAGTATTTCTCTTATCTGCATTACAGCCAAAATTAGGGATGCAGTAAAGCATGGCAGTGACCAAGTCCAGTGAGACTGTTCCTGTCTTACAGATTTAATACAGACAGACTTGGGCAAAAGGGGGCCCAAAGACTGGGAGAGGTAAAAGTCTTAGCTGGAGGTTATCCAACAGTGTCATCCATTTTTAGGGATGCCATCAGCCTTGTGCTGCCCAGCTCAGTCCTCTACCTCCCTATCAACATCACAGGTGTTTCACAACATTTGGCATCACTAAATTGTGCCTATGGAAGAAAGAGAAGCAGCTGTTTTGTACCTTAATGTTTCATTTCCTTGTGCTTATGGCTTTACCCATAGCTTCATCCCTGCTGCTAATGGCACACTTAATTACTGCTGTCAGTGCACAGGTGTATGTGACTGTCACAGGTGTCCCTGGGTCTGAATGCCCCTGCTGTAGGTTCAGAAGTAGAGTCCTTGAAACAGCTTTGCTGCCTGCTTGATTTTGTTCTGAAACAGGTAAAAACGGCTTGCATGGTCCACTGCATTTCAGCCAAAGGAAGGTCAAGGAGTTCGGATCATGTCTTGGCTGTCACTGTTGGAATGAGTCTAAATGAGAGACCAGCTTAAATCTACTTTGGAGGTGGCTTTGGTGACAAGGTTCACCATTCATATGGTCAGTCACACGTGGGAGGCTACTCCTTGCTCTCCTCGCCTCTACCCACATTTTGTAGAAGGAAAGTCTTAAATTCACCCAGGAAGCTGGTGCTCCTATGACCACAAGGTCTCAGCTGCTTTCCTGCCACAATGTAAGGGCCCACACAGGAGAGGTTGTTGCAATCAAGTGCATAGAAGTTCAGTGTTTTAGGGCATGAGCTTCAGCATAGATGCAGGCTTAAGTGACCTGTAAACATACCCTTATACAGTGACACT
This sequence comes from Anseranas semipalmata, assembly GCA_013399115.1. Lineage (NCBI taxonomy): Eukaryota > Metazoa > Chordata > Aves > Anseriformes > Anseranatidae > Anseranas > Anseranas semipalmata. The sequence goes on from VXAA01003519.1 coordinate 414,100, forward strand.
CTCCTGCCGACATGCCCAATTTGCAGGCAGGATGGTTTACAGCTTTGCTTCCCTTTTTGGGCAGCTAGTTTTGCACAAGTGCACTTTTACATTCCAGGATAATTTAAAGTAATATTTACTAGAAATGTGCCTTAGCCTTATGTTATCACTTCAACATACACACATGCTCATTCACACTTTAAAAAGAGTCCGAGAAAAATGGAATATAAGCAGTCTGCTGCCTCACTGCTATAATAAAGCATTAGAAAAGAGAAGGAAGGGACCAGCTGTTTAACTCCTGGGGTCTTCAGAGCTTTGGAAGAAGGATGGCAGCTCATGGAAACCAAATGGGGTTGTCTCACATTTGCCTGATTCTTCCAAGCACTTGGCTAGTGAGCCTGGAATAGACTAAGAAATATTCACATACTCTTTCTATGGATTCACTGCAGGACAGCAAAGGTGGCAACTTTCCTCACTGATGTGCAAGTTTATAATGTGTGTTTTCAGCATTTTCCTGTACCTATTAGCGAGGAGTTCCAGGTTTACCCCCTGCGTGCTGCCTTTTTGAAAATTGCCCCATTTCATTGGCAGTGTCATTGTAGTGCAGGGCTATAGAATGGTTGAGATTGGAAGGGATCTGTGGAGATCGAGTCCAAGAATCCAGCGTCTCTTCTTTCAGATGTGCTCTAAAAGTATAGAAAACAGGACTGCAAAGAAATTATAATTTCAACACACACCCTGCTTCTCCCATATTTCCAGTGTTGTAACATGGGGAACAACCTCTTGGTTTTCTTCTTCATCCCATTTGTTACCAGTGGTCAGCAAACAAACAGCTTTCCTGTTTATTTTTACATTCACACGCTTCTCCCATCCATCTGTAGTTTCGTTCATGCGGTATTTCAAAGTCCTCTTGGTCTTTTACCAGCAATGACTTGGAAAACCATTGATGATTTTGTTTAGATTGGCATACTGAAAGGCACCTGTTGAAAGCAAAGGTTCACCACCTCTTGTAAATATAAAATGTGATAATCTAGTAAGACCTTGCAGACCAGGAAAATTTTAAATGTACATATATTAAATTTTGCTGAATTAGACACAGTATAAATATATACTTCAATCACAAATATGTATACAGATTCTGTTAGAATTAACTGGCAGTGCTTTATATTGCATTAGATATTAAAGAAATCTTTTCTTTCTCCAGATCCCTGTCCTATCTTCTTATCACTTCATGTTTGCAAAGTATCAGAAGTCAAAATGTGAACCGATCGTGCATGGAAATTTATCCATCTTGGGACTCAAGATAGTGCACAGTTGACAAGGAAATTGCACATTTTGTAGGGAAGGAAGGGAGCATGTTTTTCTTTCTTTACCCATGTCAGTTCTTAGGTAAATTGAATCTCTAGCTCCAGGGCACCTTTAGAAGAAACATTAAATAAGCCTCAAATGAGGTCAATTTATGCACAAATTTCAGGTGTGAATGGTATAAGACTGATGCTAAAACTGATTTATCACATACATCTGTAATTTTACAATTCAGTTATTACTATTTTGTTTTCCATGTGCAAAAACTTATTTTCCATTGCCCACGGTAATCCGTTTCTGTTGCTGTTCTGAAACATGCAAATAAGCACACTGATGTGCTGAGAGTGGCTTGCACTAAATGAAATTGGATAATCAAATATGACTGCAGTGTATTTTTACAGCGCGTTGTTGAAAGTGGAAGCTATAAACTATTTACCCTCTCTGTGAAAGTCTGTGACAATCTGATGGAAAAGAATAATACGTGTTTAAACAGAGTCCTACTTAATGAAGGCAAGATATATGCAACCTGCAAACAGTCGGATGTCATTGTTTTTCCGCATCTCCTAAGGGGAGAGAGAATTTAAATTGCTCATAAAGTTTTATTGTCTGTAGCTGTTGTCTCTATGGCAGCTGCAGGAAGCTCTCTAACATAGCTAAAAATGTGAAAGCAACTTAATAAATAACTCATCTCTTGCCATTTTAATCAATCCCTGCTTTGCCCTAGCATCTCTGGAGGGAGATATTTTTCTAGATGTGATAGGTACCTGAAAGTTACAGCTAACCCAAAGGTTTCTGGAGGTTTGTCTGTCCTCCGGGTCTGTCTGTCTTGCTTAGGATGATAAGGCTGCTGGGGACGGCACTTCTGAACAAGCACAAGCTCATCCTGGCTACGTGAATACAGTGTCTTTTTTCCTTTTCTTTGCTTTTGATGGTAAACAATGGAGAATTTGGGGACATCAGCCTGTGCTGGCATCTCCCCAGGGTCCTGTGTGACACGGGGCAGGCGGGTGGCATCTTGCAGCCCCTGCACCGTGCTCCTGCCGCGTGCCTTGGCAGCCCTGGGGAGTTCAGGCTCTGCGCTTGGATGGCAAATGCCGAGTGAGCTGGGACAGCCAGACGCCGAGTCAAACAAGGTCTCCAAGGGATCAGCGCTTTAGACTTGGCTGGATCTCGATGAGGTGTTGAATTAGGAAACTGCACAGAGGCCGTGTGCGTTGCATCTGTTTTATCACCGTTGCTCGTGGGTGTGCCTGTTATTTTCACCTAAACTACCTTTTCGCTAGCAAGACTGCTTGAGGAGCTAAAGTGTTACTAAATGTGAACAGAAAAGACAAAATCTGGCACATAACAGGCTATTGGTGATATGTACATGACCAGAAATTGTATCCACATTGGTGTAAGGAGAACCTGCAAGTGAACCTGGGTAGAAATAAACTGGAGAGGGATTAGCCTGGCCATTACTGTCCAGACTGAGAAAAATGAGGACTGTAACAAGACAGAAGGATCAGTTGAAAATAAATTCTGTGCTTTGTCAAGTTTCTTTAGTTCTGCTAAACTGAAATATTGTTCCTAACACAGGCAAAAAGGCTATATAATAATATTTTCCATGTTACCCATAAAAGCATAAGGAAAACTGACAATTCTAAGTGGCGTTTACACCACGGGTATGTGGGTGCTGTAGTTGAGATACTGACACTGCAAAGATAAACCCTTGCATTTAAAAAAAAAAAAAAAAGACATCTTCACATTAAATATCTGTTTTCGTGATTGATTTGGCTGTTGCTTTAAAGAGGTAAATATTCTGGTTTTCACTAAGAAGTTTATCTTGCCTTTGCTAAGTGTGGTTATTTTTTAGCAGAAGTATGGGAGCTGTAGTCTGGAAACAGTGATTCCAATTAAAAGTACTTTGACCTTATTTTACATCCACTAGAGGTATAAACTACTAGAATAATTGAATATGTCCTGAATTTATTACACAGCTCTTGTTAGTTACAGAAGTTTCCAGCATAGACAGGGCTTTAGAGAATAAGATCACACCACAAATGGAGCAGCGTGTTCTCTTGGGAAAGATTTCAAAGAATTACTTATGTTAGCAGAGGTTTTGGTATTTTGGTTTAAACAATTAGGTTAAGATATCTGCTTTTTTCTGCTTTTTTTTTTTTTTTTTTTTTT
>VXAA01003519.1:422146-475973 GCA_013399115.1 Anseranas semipalmata
CCCCCCCCCTTTTTTTTTTTCTTCCTTCCTTTCTCTCGACAGCACCTTGATGCTCTTTGCTCTGGGCTATTAGGAGTGTTTGAGGCATTTTGCATGGGCTACTTTGAATGTTTGGCATGTTCCATGCAGATTAGTCAGCTCTTTTATCACGTCAAGTACATACTACTGACACTCTCTCTAAAAAGTGATCATTAAGAGACAGAGGAGACAGGAGGAAAAACAACCCATGGGGAAATACCTAAGTCAGATGTTTCTTATATCCCACATGACATTGGTGGCTTTCTGTTCTGCTTTTGATAACACCTATTCCTCTTTGTGCAAAAACCCTCTTTATCATACAGGTAATTTATTATAGAAGTCTTCTGCTAATGAACATTGACAGATCTATCAAGGGGATGTTTTAGATGAAGGTGAGTAGGCTCTGTGAGAAAAGAATAGAATCTTTTGTTGGTCAGTGGTTTGCAATGGGGATCTCACACTCCTTGGGCTTTGTCTGTGGAATTTGCTGCCAGATGAACTCCTGTCTATCAAGCTGCACTTCAGAGTCTAATCTTCCACTTAGTAGCATCTCTACAGCACTCAGCCGAAGCAAAAAAATAAAAAATAATAAAAAAAAACCAACCCAACTCTAAGATATGTATTGACTGCAGTGCTTTTCTGCAGAGCATTTAGTTACAATGGACAGACTGGAAAATTAATGCAAATCAATTGCAAGCATGGATTTAGAAAGAACTAGCTATGCCTACCTGCATCATGTCTATGGCCAGGCATTTGGAGCTCAAGTAGCCTGACTTGGTACAGTTAGATTCAGAGTGAGCTCAGCTGACATTTGATTGACTTTAAAAGTTTTGCGGCAAGCACAGAAGTGAAGGGAAAAAAAATCCTAGCCCATCTCTGAGACTGGCACAAGGGTAAATGACACCACTGGACAAACCCAGGCGTTTCTGCCTGGCTGTAACAGAAGGATGAAAACCAGTGGTGAATGACAGCAGCTTCTCAAAGTGTCCCAGGTGGATCTAAAGACAACTTCATCACCCTGAAAACTTCCACTATTGGTCATTCAGGCATAAGCGTTGTCTGGGACATATTTGCAGCCACCAGTGCCAGATGCTCACAGCTGCCATTCTCTCCTCAGGATGTTCCAATTGGCAGCTATTTGACCAAGCTGTTATTTTATGGTATATGTAGTTCCTTTTTATCTTTTCTCACTGTCAGTCTCTCCAGCCCAATAATCATGTTTTCTTCTTTACCACAGCCTCCATATCCTGCTGTCATTCTAAAAATGCTTCAGTGATGTTAAATCTTTTCCAGTTATATGATGAGAATTAATTCATTCTGACACAGCCATGAAAATCTGATTCAATTCCTTTTTTTGGTATCTCACTCACAGTCCTTGATCACAAATCAGCATGAGTCAGAATTTCCCAGGTTATTATTTCCTCAGAAAGGCTGATTGCAAGCCTGTCTCCATATTTAATATCCTTTTTCTGACTCCTGTGGAGCTGAGCAGTTGAGAGTGCAGCGATTTTGTTTTGAGACCTGCCTGTTGTTCTGTTATTTAATGCCACAGGTGGAAAGCAGGGTGACACAAATGAACATCCTAGACCAGTTTGTGTTGCAGCTTCTCATCATCAGGTAGTCGTGTCCATGCTTGCTCTCCCTTATGACGATGAGTACAGAAACTAGTAGGATTTATTTGTCCGGAGACTTAGAAGTCTTGGTTCACATCTGGGAAGGAAACATAGTGTCTTTATCAGCTCTTGCCAGGACATGAAAATTTAGTAATGATGGGTTTTCAAAGCAGCTGTATTGTGCTGAGATCATCTGCCGAAATGTGCTGTCCTCAAACACCTCAGATAGGTTTTGAATCCTTTTGGGTTCAACTCTTTAAATGAGTAGCTTATCTGGAGTTACTAAAAGTAGACCAGAATGCAAAATATGTGGGAAATACTCTCTGTGAGGTTTTTACAATCCATTTATTCTCTCCAATACGTTTGTCTCTCAAATGTTATGCCTGGAGTCCAGGACCACGTTGGCTGCCCACTGGAAGCACGGACTGCTGTTGGTCTGTTGTTCTGCATCAGTCTGTGAGTGGCCGAGAGGTGTTTGGAGGTGTGAAATTTCCCTTTCCCTACACAGAGCCTCTGGCTCTGGAGGCAGACGAGAGGAAATCCTGCTTCCACTTGCTGACTCTCCCGGTGCTCCCTGCCCGCTGAGCAGCAGCCCAAGGCAGCAAGAGGGGGCAGGCCGCTCACAAGAGGCAAAACCCCTGGGCCTGCCCTGGGAGTTTGTCACCAGCAAATTCAACGCGCGGCTTGAGGACTGAGGAGATGTTTCCATGTTTTCTATTGATTGCTGCAGTTGCTTTTTGTGATTCTCTTGGGTTCTTCAATTGGAGTAGTAGTAACTTTAATACCCTGTTGGGTTTTTTTTTTTGCTTGTTTGCTCGTTTCCTACCAAGCTCTAGGATTTTTTTTTTTTTTTTTTTTACATTAAAAGAGGAAAAAAAAAGATTGCACAAAGACAGGACCATTATTTTTATGAGGGAAGAATATTTATTAGGATTTAATTGTTCAGGAAAAGCAACCAAACTGGTATGAGTACATCTGGTTGATGACTAATATTAACAGGAAGGGACAAAAAGCCATCCTTAATTTTAGTGGTAAAGGATTCAGCTCCTAATTCAGGTTCAGATTTCTAATCTTCCTGGGACAAACTATGTATGTGTCTGCTTGCTGCAGGGTGGCAATGTTGCTCTTCTTCCTTGCAGGGGACTGTGGGATCCCGTTCCTCTGAATTAGTGGTCCCCTTGTGTGCTAAGATGGGCAAGCCAACCTACTGGCCCAACAGAAGTATTTTACCTTTGTTTGACTTGCATGCCTTGAGAGAGCATTTCTGGCAGAGACATGAGTTACTGTTTTATGATTTGATTTAAATTGTGTTACGTACGTCAAAGGCGCTGCTGTGGTGCTCCTACCCTGCTAGGCACAGCAGTTATTAACACTTAGCTGAGTGAACTCAATTTCCCCTAAAATTTCCAAACAATTCTGGGCATTATTGATGAAGATAATTAGGATAAGATGCTGGTATGCTGAGCAGAATGGGTGGCCTTTCTGAGGCTCATCTATTATTAATCATCCATGTAATTTCCCTTAAGTGACAAGGTGCGATTGCTTTTTTAAGGCCCAATTGCATCTTTAGGCTACGAGCAGAGATGAGACCCTCTAGCTTGCATTATTGTGAATTACCCACTTGGGAAATGAGAGCACTGTGGTTGGAGATACTGCCTCGGAGCACGCTCATGACACAGGGAGATAAGCAGATGCTGAATAAGCAAGAAATTAATTCTTCCTTCCCTTTCTCCTTTCCACATAAGAGACCAGTTTGTTTTTGCTGGACCTTTGCCGGCATACAGGCTGCGGTATGGAGCCAGCGTGTTCTGTCACACTTAACCTTTGGTATGGCAGAAAGCAGCCTATGATGGGGGCAAAAAGCCTGCCCTGGTTGTAGCGTCTGCTGGGCTGGCTCGCAGCTTGGCTGGGGTCTGGGAGGAGTGCAGTGCTGAGATATCAGCGATGCATTAAAACGTTGGAAAACAATGCTTCAAGGATAAATCAAATGTTATACTCTGATTTAATACAATACAGTAATTGTGCTTCAAATGCTTATAATGAAGAACAAATCAGTATACTCTTCATTAAAAAAGTGATAGCATAATAAACATAACCTTATTAAACTCAAGAAAGCATAAATCACTTGTAATTCAAAAGCATTATGAAAAATGATTACAGTTCACTGCTGAACTCTGTATCACAGCCTGTGAAAGCCTTTTATGCTCTGCTTTGAAAATGGCATTCCTCTTAATCAAACTTGTTGCAACTAAAGGGAGCGGTAATGATCCAGAAGATAGCTGGATGGTGTTGCCTTTTGAGGATCTTCACACCATTTTCATAGCGTGAAAAGTGATGCTTGGTGTTGGCGGAGAAGCTGCTGCGGATCAGCATTGCAGAAATTGGAAATGTTGTGTTTTGCAACACACCCCTCTTCCCCCAAACCTACCATGATGTTGAATTCCATCCACTTAAAACAGAGCCTATGTTTAACAATAATTTAAATCATTATCCTGCCTGTCAGCTCAGAGTTAAGGGGCTACGCAACTGCGATTCTCTGTTTAGAAACTGCCTGGAATAATAACTTTCAGATGTCTCAAATATGCACCACTTATCTATAACATCTAAATACAAATGTCTCCCTGCTGAGCGAGCCCGACACTGTTTACCTATCGTGTCCAAACCATTCCAGCGGGCTTGCTTGGCGCATAGCGGAAAGCCCTATATCCGCAACTCCTCCAGTGCTGTCAGTGTAATGTTTTTCAACTCCTCCTCACCTTTGGGTAATGGTGAAGACAGAAACAGCCTAAGCCTGGGGGTGACAAATGAAGAATGTCCCTGCACATGCAGCCGCCCCCCGCCCGCCCCCACGTGAAGGGTAAAAGTGCACGGCAAGCCAGCGCCGCGCTCTTGCAGATGGGCTGATGCTCACGCCGCTGGGTCCCTGCCAGCCTGCTGTGAGATGATCCAAATGCTGAATCCCATGTGTCCCCAGTGTGCTGGAGCTGGGCACAGCCCAGGCTGTCACCAGCTTGGGGGCTCCAGGCGCTTTCTCTGCCCGCGGACCTTGGTGGAACCTGTCAAGTCTCATTGACCACAAAGGCTCACACTTGGCTCGTGCCGCATGCTCCCCACAGCTATGGTGTGCCGGACCTGTGCTGGGCTGTGGTGGGGGGCTGCCCCCGGGGCTCATGGGCGTCCTCACAGCCTCTCCGTGAGTAATCGGACAGGGAGAGCTGGGAAACTCCTCCTCTTCTCGCTACGGCTGACCTGTGGCTCCTGTGGGGAGTCCTTGTGACTTCTGGGGGCTCTCCCCAAGGCATGAAGTGTCTCATACCGCCCACACCTGGAAGGAGAGTAGCTTCATCCCCAAAACTGGCATGGGGTACCAAAGCATGTGTACTGATGCTCTGCAGCCTGATGGGTTATGCTGTGAACCCTCAAATTTCCTAATGCATCCCTGGGAGCCCCACACAGTGCTCAGGCTTTGCTTCCCTTGAGCACATAGAACACCCTTAGCTGGCGTGCATTGCCCTGATACAGCCAGAGAAGGTTAAATAAGGTGAAAAAAAAGTGTTTAACACATCTTTGCATCATCTTTGGTCCCTAGATGAAATCTGAGTCACAGTTCACATGGTGTGAGCCAAAATATATCAGATCTCTGCAAATGTTGTTGACAATTCTACCTGCGGTGATTTGGCCGCGTAAGGCAGTTATCCCTTTGCTCTCGGTTAACATCTGGATTACCTGTGGTCCATGTCCCTGCGGTGCTGCTTCTTTCCTTGCATCACACAACAACAGGTTGTATGAAACGTGTGTGTTCTGGGCATTTAAAATTGCCGTTATGTTATTAATTTTTATAGAACATGTGAAAGCTGGACTGTTAGCATGGGCTGAACTTGGTACCAAATCATTTTACATGGATGCAATTATGGAAGCAAGGTTTTCCCCACGCAGTGCCACAAAGGAGCACTGCTGATCTTCTGCCTCTGTGGCTAGGTTTAACCCACTACTGCATTTTTCAGAATATGTATAATTAGTGAGGTGTGCATGGCATTGGTGAGCTCAGAACATGGTTTCTTCTTCCCTTTTCTTTTTTTGATGCAGGCTTCCTTGTAGGGATGTGGCTTGGAAAGGATTCCTTTACAGCTTGCTCTCAGCCCACTCAGGAAACCAGCCCAGTTAGGCTCAGCTTTCTTCATGCAGCAAGCCAGCCTCTGTGCACATGAATGTCCAGTTTACTTGCTTGAAATGCCCAGACTGTGTTTTTGTTCTTCACGAAGCATTCATCTGCTGGCACACATTAGGCCTGTTTTTCCTGGCAGGGTGTTCCTGGACAGACACGTGGCTCAGGCGCCCGCTCGGCTTGCCCGCGCTACCCAACCCACCCACTGGTCCAGCACCGTGTGCTCGGGGAGCAGCTCCGCTTGGGCAGCCGCACGGCTCTGCCGCGCTCAGGAAGTGGGATGCTCCGGGGCCACCTTCCCTCTGCTCATCCTCACGCTTTGTGTGCTCGGGGGCTCCATCATCATGGGCCTGTCCCCACCTGCCAAGGTGTCAGAGCAGCCAGGGATGGGAATGAGGACAGCATGCAGGACCCGTGACCCCTCCATCCTCCCCCTGCACACCACTCCTGCATGCACACTTCTTACACCATTTATTTTTTCAGCATCTTGACACCACCTCAGTAGCTCTTCACTGACTTTCTTACCATCGTCTATACCAGACAACCTGGAGAAAGTTAGTGCAGCAGAAAAGTTTCATACATCTAACCTGCTTATCCATTGCCCTGCTGTGTATCTGTGCTGCTTGTGTGTGACAGCTAAAAGCTACATATATCACTTACAAGGAACACCATATTTACCATTTTTTCTCTGATAATGGTTTGCAACTCAGCCATCTATGCAGGAAATAATTTGCAGGTACCTGAATTGCCTTCATGCTGTTTGTTGCTCTAAAGTCATGCTGGGTGTTTGCTGCCTGGACAGAGAAAAGGCTGTGATCTAGGATGCTGGCATCTCAGATATCTTCAGCAAGAGATGACCAGTGACATGTTCCTTCCCAAGTGGCATCCTGAGGTGACATGACAGAATGACTGACAGATGGCATCAGGTTGCACAAGAAGCACTGCTGATGGGAAAGTTTTAAGCAGCCAGTGTGGACCTGTGTGGTCAGGTACACCCAGTCTCCACAAGGAGCTGGGGCTGGTTTCATTTACTGTTGGTGGGAATTGTTCGCTGTAATAAACTAGAGGTATACAGTTGAAATGAATCTCAGCTCCTCCAAAGCCCCCAGCACTCTCTGATATGGTGTTTAGATTACCTGAGCTCATTTTAAATGCTAGCTCAAGCGTCAAGCCCTCACATTTCCATTTAGACATTGAAGTGAAACAGTTTTAATAGCTATCCAGCTATTCATCAGGATTAGGCCCTGCTGCACTCGTTTGGATAACGCACAAGCTAAGTACAGTGTGGTCCCTACCAAGTTTAACGTGGAACGTCCAGAGGCACCAAAAAACCTTCACTTCAGCAGCTCCACGTTCATCAGCCCCCACTCCTTGTGATGCTGGCCATGTCCAGTACCAGGGGAGGAGGGAGCTGTATTGGGCCCCCCCCTCCTGATATTCCTGCCCCTGGTAGAAACAGGGAGCAGAAATATCAGCAGGAAGCTCTCACTTTTGGAGCTCCCAACCCTGAGTCAATGCAGAGATGAGCATCTGCATCCGTGGATGCTTTCCCAGGTGCCCCCTATGGCAGCAGCGACCCTGCCCACAGCTCACTGCATGCACCCCCAAGTGCCCTGGCGTTGCAGTGTAGAGCACTGCGGCCTCCTGAAAGCACCACTGGGATGGATTCCAGCTGAGCAGGGGAAGTTAATTTCTTCTGTATTTATTGTCTGTGTTGAGACAGATAGTGTACTGCTCTGCCAAGCACTGAGGGGAAAGTTCTTTGTTCCACCTTAAATGCTTCTTGGGATGGCCCCTGCTGAGCTGGAAGTCCCTGGCCAGGTCCCTGGCCAGCGCCGAGCCAGATTTCAGACACTGTTTTGCCAGTGGCTTCAAGGCTTGGTGATGTGGGTTTCCTCCCTTGTCTTATCTTCATGCAGACATCAAGAAGTTTTACTTATATTGTCCAGTTTGCAGTGGGAAAATGTTAAAAAAACTTATGTTCTTCAAAAATAAGAGAAAGAATTAATAGAAGTCAAGTAGATTACAGTTGCTGCCATGCTGTTGCTGCTGGTGGGCTTTCCCCTATCCAGGTTTTACTGGAAAATGTTGGAGAGCTCCTGAGAGAGGGTCAGGCACCCCAACAGGCTTGGGCACTTAGTTTCTGCAGAGGTGGGGGTGGGTCAAGGGTGATGCTGGCTGCCTTCAGTTTAATCGCTAAGATCTGGAAGTGGGAGCTGGAAATCCCTAAGAGTCTGGTTTCTTTAAGTACTTTGACCCTTTGGATTGGTTGTGGAGGCTCCTGGGACAGAAAAATTTATGTAAGACATTTTGCAGTGTCATCTTTTTTCTTGGTTTTTAGGAGATGATGAGGCTGGATGGAATTCAGAGAGGTGAAAGGGACAGTTCTCTTGTGTTTAATAACTGCGGCTGCTTGTTCCTGGGGAGTGTCGGTTGCTTTACAAGGGGAGGCGGGATGGTGTCTGCTTTCTATCTGGTAGGACAGTGAACATTTTATTCACAGAACTGTCTGCATAAAGGTAAATTACTGAATCTTGTAGAAATCTTGATGGTGGGACAGCCTTCTCACTAACTGGAAATAATAATGGGTTTTTGAGCTTCTCTCTATAACTATTTACAGCTCTGGATACGAAAGACAAAACAAACCAACCAAACAAACAAACAAAAAGAAAACAACCAAACAAGAGAAAACAAAACAAACTGCACAGAGACCAGAAGTCTTCCAGACTTTCAACATTTTCATGAAAAGCAGGGGGAAAGTAATCCGTTACATTGTTCACACTTTTTCAGTTGTCTAGACAGTGCTATACTGAAATAACACAGTGTGTCTAGCTGACAAAGGAATTCACTTAGGACTGCAGATCACATGCAGGGAGCAGGAAGAAGTTATTGAAAAGCTTAGGAGAGCAGTGAGAGCAAGCTGTCCACCTGGGGGCTGCATCTTGGAAGAAGTGCTGCAGCTCGAAGTGGCTCTCAGCTGCTCAGAGGCATCGTTGCACTACGGAGGAAGGAGGAGTTCAGCTGGGACCTTGCTAGTTCACAACCTTCAGCACATCTAGTAAACACAAATGATGCAGGAGAATGAGCCTCATCTCTGCACCTTCTGAAAAATAGAGAATTATGCATGCTGAATGTTGAGTAAAAACGCAAAGGAAGGAATTTAGCTCTTACAGGTTACATATTCACAGTACTTGACAGGTCTGACTAAAGGAGACAAGTGAATTTGTTGTTGTTTCTGTTGTCATGGGAGTTCTTCTGGCCCTCTGCTTCTCTGCATTGCACAACAAGCCCAAGATGCAGCTTCTGTGTAGGGGAAAGTGTGGCAATTCCCTTGAAAACCAGAATACCTTTTGATGTGTTCAGTTATTTTAGCAGAATTACAGAATACAGAGCTACTTTGTATTGGCTCATTCCCACAACAGTTACTCAGGGTCTGCTCCTCCATGCTAGGTCTCCAGCGCAGAAGAGATACTGACTGCTTTATGGAGCAGGGCTGAATTTCAAGCTAAATTTAGGAGACTCCCATACCCAGCTTAACAGTCTTGACAGATACAAAAGAGCTTTCTTCTTTGTCCTTGTTACCAGGACAACTTCCTCAGACATGCTTTTATTAAAGTATGGCACAGGTGTATTTCAGAAAGCGATGCTCCAAGTACACTGAAATGTTTATGGATTATTCTATGTGGGTTGAAGTATGAACATGGTGATTTGGAAAACTGCCCCATCTTGCTGCATGTTAATCTTGAAAAGAGCTTATGGCATGGCACACAGCAAAACCAAAGATAGAGTTCCTTCCATTGGTCTTGGTAGCAGATGAGTAGACAGAAACTGGCATGGGGGAAACGAGGTTTTATTACAGAACAGGACTGTGTTCTTGCCCATGAGCAAGAGGCTCGCTCTCACTGAGGCAAGCTCAGAGTGGCTGGAATGGCTGGAGGAGTATTTTTCTCTCCAGAAATGTTGGAAATGTCTGTGGTTCTTGGCTCATTCAAGAAAGAGCTTTGTATTGCTTTCAGCTGAAAGTTGTATTTGTCAGTGCAAAGGCAGAGCTCCTCTGGTTACTTAGGGTGAAGGCAGCAAGCTGTTAACAGGAGGCAAAGCTAGAAAGCAGTGCTTGTGATCAAGAAGAAAAGATAAGGTTGCAGGCAGTTAAGCAGTCAGACCACTAACTCCTTTGTCTTCTGTGATGTGCAACAGTAGCCCAAATGTAGAAATTTAACTTCTGGTTCATGGTATTGGTATATCATGCCCTGTCAAAGCAATGTGGGGCCCTGGACGTGCAGTGACATCCTCTTGTTCTTTCCATCCGCTTCCCCTGTGTCCCAGGCACCGGCAGCCAGGCAGGGAGACACCCAGCATTGTTCAGGTTGCCCTGGGCACAAGTGGAGCTGTGCTGGAATATTCAGGCTTGCCCACCTGGGTGGCTCTTACATCAGGAGCAAGTGCTGAAGGCAGACATCTCCTGATGGAGATTGTCTTTTCGTGGTCACTCATGGCTCATGTTCAGGCATCAGATGAAACCATTTCAGCTGAACACAATGAATGCAGGGAGTAAAAATTAGAGCAGGGAGTGGCGTATCTAAATTTTAGGCATCCTACAGTTCTGTAGATTGTAACTAGTCTTTTTATTTTTAACACAGGCAGGATATGCTATAGCTTCTGTCCACTAACACAAAGTCCATCACCTGTTGCAAACTGATCTACCAGGAGAACATACAAGTATGAGCAGGGAAAGGCTTGGGAGGACCCTCATGTTGGGGAGCACATTTGCAGCATTATGCTACAGGTTGGTAGATGACCTCAGTGAAGAAGCACTTAAAGGTTATATCAAGTGCCTCCTTTCTGTCTGTCAGAATCATCTTAACTGAGCTGAAATGTATTTAAGCCAGTGCTTTGGCCAAGCTGTGCTTTGTGCTTCTCTCAGGAGATACCTCTGTGAGTGCCTACCAAAAGCAGAGACTCAGATCTGAACATTTGAGTCAACAGACACAAAGTCTCTGATGATTTTACTTAGATACCGGATGGAGGTGACAAATATGAACAAAGCAGCGAGCCGGCTGGGGAGGGAGAGCTGATCCCAAGCTCCTCCAACAGGAAAGAGTAAGGGCACTGCAGAAAGCCCCCCGCAGCCCAGGGAAGGCTCACAGGTATGTTAGCACTTCATGCTCAGCCACACAGAAGGCTGCTGAACCATGTGGTGATATCAGCAAGGACAGGGTGGATTGTGCTCTTCTCTCACTGATTACTACACACAGTCTACAACAGATTTATTTAAAGTCTCTTGGGCTGTGTTTCCCACTTAAAACTGCAGATTTCCAAGAGAAGTTCAGCTGCTGGCCATCTGCTCACCAAAGAAACACTTAAAAGGGCCCTTTCTCCCTTTTAACACCTAAGAAGTTTCAACATTTAACAAGGCAGTGCTGAACCTGTCATCGCGGGCCCTGGGACCTCCCTCCCCGCAGACCTGCTGGGGACATTCAGAGCATCACGAGCTGCTTGCAGGAGGAGGACTTGAGTGACAGGTCAGGGAGATGAAATGGCATCCCTCTGCGGGCCGGACAGGGGACAGGAGTAGACACTGGGGAGCCTGACTCCGTCTCGTTCTGGAGCTCATTAAAGCACAGCCTGTTCACAGCTGCAGTGACAACTGGGGACTACAGATGTGGTGGGACAGCGGAGGGAGGGAAGCTGTGGGCAAGGCTGGCGGCAGGAGGAGTGAGAGGCAGGAGAAGGGGGCCAGGTGGAGGCAGATGGCCGTGGGTGTGGAGAGGAGGGAACCTTAATGGTGAAAACAGAGGTGGAAACCCCACCAAAACAGGTCAGTACAGAAAATGTTATTTTTGCTCTGTTTGGAGAATCTGTAAATTACTTTAAAATGCACTCACAAGACAACCACGACAGTGGTAATCTGAAATCTTGTCCTCTAACATGGTTTTGGCTGTTAGCATTTTCCAATCTATTGTGTAAATAGATTCTATTTTAATATTTTGGCAAACGGCTTCCCGGGAAAAGCCCTATTCCTCCAGTGCTCCTGCAGGATCCCATTGTCCCGTACTCGTGTCGGGGTCTGATTTTTCCTTCCTGTTTTGCATGAACGTGCAGAGCTTTGACAATTGCACTTTGTACTCCTGAAACGTGAATGCCTTCCAAAGCTCGAAGGAGTCTTTTGGTTTTTGAGACTGACCTTCGATTTCCAGTGACAGCCAGGATGGATTTCTGCAATTTTTCATGTTGCCCAGGGTCTGACATTGACTAATAGGACTGGATATTCAGCAGGAGTGATAGGAAACTCTCGGTGATGAGATTTATTCATGCCATCCATGCACGCTTTCAGAATTGTAGGGCTGAATTCATGTTTGGGGTGAGTGGAGCAGTGTTATGACAGGGGTGAATTTAGACCATCGCTCCTGAAAGCACAGAGCAACTGTTTCATTCTACCTCACCCCAGAACTGTCTGATCAACAGCAAGCAGTCTGTGCTGCCTCAAGGATTTCGGTAGCTACATGCAAAATCACATTCTTTTCTGTTGAAAAACAACTATTTGACTTTCATTTATCTTTCTTAAGAAAACAGAGAGATTCTGCCTAATTTTACTGGAATTGTCCCTTGCTGGCTGGAAAATACTAGCTATACAAAAAACTGTAGCAGGACGTAGCTCACTGGGTTTGAGAAAGGTTTCTGCAGAGCCTCTGCACTGACCACACAGGGGGACACGCGGGGGAGACAACTCACAGGAATGGGGGGCATTGGAGAGGCTGTTTTGTGTCTGGTTATGTTTTTATTGCCAACTGGGGTCACTACAGCATCTTCACCACCCGCTCCCTCCTGCCCCAGCCCCTCAGAGGGCATCAGAGAGCATCACGGCTGTGCTGCAGGCTTGGCCACACCACCAACAGGGAAGGTGCCAAGTGCCCATGGTGGGGAACTCTGCGGGGAGGGGAGATTTGGGTGCAGTTTCATCTTTCCCAGTGGAGCAGATGGGGCTATTGCTATTTTTTTACAAAGCGTAATTTTTGGACCATGTTTGATCTGTCAACATTGTTTTTAGTCCAGGATTGCTTTGAACCAGCCACTCATCCTCATTCATCCTCACGGGCACTGTGCTGGATTTTACAGAAGTTGAAAATCACATCTGCATCATCTTCAATGCTCTTAGCACCCATCATGGGCCCTAAAGGTCCCACCTAATGGGGACCTCACCCCAGCAGCCAGCCCATAAGCTCAGCAGTCCCTCCCATGAGGGTCATTGCTAAAGGATCAGCACACATTTACTTGACTTTTTTAAGTGCCCCCTTCTGCCCCTTTGATCAGAATTTGACCCTGGTTCAAGCAAAACAAGAACCAAGCAGCCTGTTCCCCAGCATCCGAACCAATCTGAGAATTTGAAGCTGATGTCAAAATAAAGATTTTCCGCTCACAGTTCATTTGGGCATAAACATGCACTGTCTAAAGAAAGATCCTCAGAAAAATTCAGCTGTGGAATCCTTCACCTCTGAAGGACCCCAAATATAGTGCTGTACGCAGTGTGCCTCTTTTTGTGGGTGAGATATTAAGAGCTTATTTATTTATTAGAAAGTGGTTTACAATGTAAGTAAATTAGTGGGTTCCAAGTCTCTCTCCCAGCTGCCAGATGCTGGGAGGATGTTTATGGCCACTGTAAATAATTTCTTAGCTTAATACAAATACATTTTTAGAAATCAAGGGCTGATGGCTGGCCGTTTATGGTGCGGTTGAGGATTTATCAGTTCCTCAGAATATGAGAAAGAAAACAAACAGGATTACAGATATTTAAAAATTCATAGGAAAGAAAAACCCCAAAGGTGTTCTTCGTTCACGGTGCTGTGGACTCGAGTCTGAGCTGCTTCTGCTGGGCTCTCTCAAGTCTCATCAAGTCAGGGAGATCAGAAAATGCTCAGCATCATTCAGGACCTGGCCCAAGCATTTTGGGGGCTGCAAAGGCTGGGACTTAGCACAGGTTTCCCCTGTGCTAAAGATGTATTTGCAAATCACTTCCTGCTGCTGAGTGATCTTTGCTAAGGTCAGGTTTAAATGAGGGAGATCAGATGCTTCGGAGTCAGCAGGGCAACAAAGTGGACAAGCACAAGGAGTGGGCTTTATGTTGTGGCTAAAGGTGATGAGGACTGAGCAGCACCTGTGGTTACTAGCAGAAGGGTGACTCAGGAGGGAAACCTGCTTTCCAGACAAAAATAGGACACAGAATTAAAATGGAGCTGGAGGAATTTCCTTTTCAAGGCACGTGCGCAGTGAGGAATTAGAAATCAGCGACATGACGTCAGGGCTCACGTGGGATGCTTGGTATGTTTTTTGCAAAAAGTCTCTGTGCCTCGGGGAGGGATGGGGAGAAATGAAGTATTACAGATGCTGCATTTGAGCGCTGGGTCTATTCTCAGCCTTGATGGGGATGGCAGCAGAGAGCCTGCAAACATCAGCAGAAGCTGTGGGCTGCTTCTGCCAGGGTGCGTTGTAGTGGCTGCACATTCCTGCCCCACACTCTCCATAGCAACATATTTTCGGTGTAAAACCACAGAAACGGCTGAATAGTTGTGAGCGCCTTCACTCCACATGCACAGGAGAAATCTGATGCTGCTGAGCTGCAGCGAGGCAGAAACCATCCTCGCCTCAGCCTGCAGCCTACGCTGGGCTTTCAGTCTGGAGCTGAAATGCAGTTTTGACACTGGGAGGTGCTTGGTTACAGGCATTCATGGGTTCTTTGTTCATTATGGGGGAAAAGTGTCCCTTTACTTAGTACCTGTGAAGTCTACCGAGAAGCACCTTGTTTGAGGGTAGGAAACTGCCCTGGGTCTACAGCAGGCCAGAGTAAGGTGTCCCAACAAAACAAGGTTTGCTCAGGCTAATGGTGCCAGTGCTAAATATAGTTAATTTAGGGCCAAATAACTTTCTGGAGCAGTTTTGAGATAGAGGTGGACTCCAATGCCCCAGTTCCAGCGTGCTGAGGTTTGGGTGCTGTCATTGCAATGGGGTCGATTTTTGCAGCGAGGGTTGTCTGGTGCCATTTTGATCCCTTTCCAAAATACTGCTGGATTGCCCAAGCCTTGAATTTAGTTGCACGGCTCACTTATGTATGTATCCTGAATCATTCCCATCCCGCTGATTTCTGGGGCTAGCAATACGTGTGCTGGGGATGGCTTTGGGATGGTTTGGCAGGTACAGCAGTGGCAGAGCATCCTCTGAGCAAGCACGTAGCTGCTGTCGAAGGAACCACCTGCTGGGGCTCTGCCTCCAGCCACCCATGGAGCAGGAGCACTCAGCAGGATGGCAGAGGCACAGTGACAGCATTGAAAATGCCCACGCTGAATGACTGGGAGTGCTGGGGAGTGAGGCTGCTGACCTGGAAAACAAGCTGAGATGAAGAAATGTCAGATTTCTGGAGAGAAGAGGGTTTCCCAGAGGGCTGAGAGGTGGAGAAAATAGACTCTGAAGGTTACTTGGGATGGCTGATTTCAAATGGACTGTGAAGCATGCTGTAGCACCGGTGCCTCTGGGAAGGGCTGCAGACACCCTGCTGCAGCTGGGACTCATCTTCCAAAACTGGGCACTGGGGCATGAATGGCAGTCAGCAGGAGGGCATGGATGCAGAGGTGACCTCCGGAGGATGGTGCCTTGTAATCAGCAGCTTTTGGGGATCCTCTCGCTGGGTTAGCATACAAGCAGACAGCATGAAGGGAGCACAAGAACTCCGAACTGCGAGGTTCGATGTGGCAGAGAGAGCGGGGAGGAGCGGGATGGGTGAACCTCGCATCTCCGGGTGGGATGGAGGGGCTTGGGATGCCCCACACTGGCTGTCAACAAGCTGGCAGGTGGAGGCAATTTCGTTCTCAGTGCTGGCAATCTGGCCCACCCCAGTAACATTTTTACAGCATGTTGTGTGTAGGAAGAAGGGAAGGAAGGCTGCAGTAACTTGGAGTCTACCTAACCCATAGGTTTCTCTTCGCTCTAAGCCCCCTTGCTCTAAGGACGAGTTGTTGCCTACCCCAGCAGTCCTTCCCCATGCCAGCTCAGGCACTAAACGTTGCCCCTGTTTGCCCCAAAAAGCCAGGCCCTGTTGGTAGGTCCGGCTGTTCACCTTGCAGGCGCTAAGGCAGTGCACCAGCGGGCTGGTGCCTGCACCCTGCTGCGCCCTAGGGGAGGGAGAGAAGGGAAGATGCTTGTTCAGCTCCAGGCTGGAGGCTTTGGCCTCACTCAGAGAGGCTGCGGGTCCAGTCCAGCCGAGGCTGGGCAGCCACTGAGTGGCCTCCAGGGCACATGTAAAGCTGTGCGGGGACAGCTGCAGTGTTTAATGTGGAGAATAAGGGAACTGACAGGGTGTATGCGCAGCATCTCGCCGTCTCTCCCCGACCCTCTTTTCCCTGGGCTGTGTTTATCGTGCCCTCTCGCTGTGTTATGTCTAATTTGGGCCGCAAGCTCCCCTGGGATGGGACCTGCCATTTTTAACTGCCAGGCGCAAAGCACACCTAAGCCACCTTATAAATAATATTTCTGTGCTCAGGGAAACTTGACACGAGGACGTAAAGGGGTAGCTATGGCAACGGCCGGCCGCGTGTTGTGTGTCTCCAATAAAGAGCAAAAAGGGGCCGGTAGCGCGGCTCCAGCCAAAGCGGAGCAGAGCGCGCGGCGCGGCGGGGCCCTTGCGGCACGCATCACGGGTGTTCTCCTGGGAACAAGGCGTTGTGCTCCTCTTTCTTAATGCTTGCTTTGATAGGAAAAAGAGTCATAGAACAGAAATCCAGCCAGTAGTAACCCTTTCTTCTCTGATTTGGGTATTAGGGTAATGTTAGATTTGAGCACATCATCTGCTTTGTCTTCTCTTCCAGCTTCAGGAAACATATGGGTTTTAGCTATGTGCATTCCCTGTACCATCCTTTGGCAGTCAAGAATGGATGCAGATGTGAATTATCCAGGCTTTCACTCTGATGACTGGACTGTGTCTGTGCTTAGTAACAAAGAACATTTTCCCAATTGAAAATGAAAAAAAAAAGCACACATTTTAAAAGTCAGTGTTGTTATAGCACCCAGAATAGTTGGACTGTACTGAGCAGAGTGGTGAGAGGGACCATTTTTCTCTGATAACCAGCTCTGGGATCCATCCCAGATTCCTCAGACTGAGCACGACATCACTGGCGCTGGTGATGACATTTCAGTCAAACCCGGCAATCTTTATTGTTATGTAGCAAGGATTTGATAGTTCCCTACAAGAGTCCAGAGTACATGCAGAGAGGTTCACAATAACGTTGTCACTAAGTAGTGCTTTAAAGTTTGCCGCTGAAGGAGGCAGAATCCGTAGAGAAAATAGTCTGTTAATGGAATGAGAAATCCTTGCATTTGGGAGAGTCACCCCTATACTGGTTACCATCTCTCTAGCCCATATAGATCTCAGCTCGATACTTGCCTATGATGTTGCTGTATTGACTCTTTTGTTGCTGACTCTACTCAGTTCAGTCTAATCTCCAAAAAGAAGCTTGTTCATGACATTCTGGAGCTAAACTTTACCTTTTACAAACCATCAAAAAGTAGAGGGTTGATTAACAGTTTCCCAAATTAGAGAAGTATAGCATCATGAGCTAACAGAGGGTAAAAATAAAGAGGTAGGAGTTTAACAGACTGAAACCTGAAAGTGGATGAATAAGCACCGGTAGCCAGTCCTAGGCAAACAGCTGCAAAAACAATGCGTTAGCAGCAGGTGAGGAAGAGACTTAGAGCACACGTCAGTTGGAGAGAGTGACCTTTGGCATAAGCTGAAATGGTAAATCCTGGTGAAAATGCATTGACAGTACAATGGGGCATCATGTGGCAAAAGGCAGCTGCTGAGAAATGACAGCAGAAGATACCTGCCATGGACATTTAATGAGAGATCAAAAAGGAAAGGAAAATCACCCTGTAGAAATGGAAGGGAGCCAAAAAAATCACTGCATTTTTAGATGCCTGTGTCTTACCCATCCCTGGCACCTCCTCAACAGGTCCCAGGGACCAGCAATAGCACAAACCAGTTGTAAAGTCAGGTGTCCCTCCGGTGCTATGTTTATAGCTGGTGCAGTGTTTTTCTGAGGAAGCTGTGAAATGGTCCCAGGAGGGCTTTTCGCCCTATGTCTGTGCATGACTCAAATCTGACAGTCCGGCACAGGACTGTTGGAGTCATCCCAGGCTGGCTCCAACCCCAGGATCCCAGCAGGACCAGGGTTTTTATGCTTATAGCACCAGGTAGGGAAGGGAGGAGGAAGAGGAAGAAAAGCAGTGCTGTGAGAAGGTAGGATGTGGAGAGAGTGGAAACCTTTGGCAACCGAGTCCTCGGGTCCCCTTCCTCGGCGGACTGAGGAGGGTTTGCCTGCTGGGGCTGCAGCTGAATTCAGCATCAGGCAGCGCACGCTGGGTGGACCCCGTTCTCCATGCGAATCCTGTGGCTTCAGCAAGGTCACGCAGCCCTGACTGACAGCCAGACTGTGGCCCTCTGGCTTAGTCTTATTTGTACTTTCAACTTACAGATTCAGAAAAGCCTCCTGTCATTCTGTCTGAACCTTCTGAGGCCACGTCCTATGATCTGTGCGTTTAAATCAGGTTTACTGATAGCTGAGATGTTGAAGCTTTCCCTGGGGTAAATGAGAGCAGAATTCATCTCTGCTTGTTGAGGAGGTAGGTGAGGCTCTGGTAACAAGATGCATAGTTTCTTTAGTTCAGGACAACAGAATAATTCATAAAGAAATCAAAAGCCTAATGGGCATTTACCATCACTGAATATATAAAGGATTTATTGAAGAGATGAACTTTTCAGTTGCATACCTTGGCAGAATTGAGCACTGACTTTCTCTCTTTGCTTCCTTCCTAATTTCATCCATCTGTGACAGCTAGAATGACTGATTTAGGGCTACTATTTTAGGAAATCTCCTTTGCTGCTCACTCCATTGGTGGGATGCAATAGGACAATGGTAGAGACTGGAGTTTGCCGTAAGAACTTTTTTTTTGGTCACGGAACCTAATTTTTAAATCTTACCCTGTGTAGCCCCAGTGCAGAAAATTATGCTGATTTGGGACTACTGATATGCTCGCATGTATGTCCTGTTGCCTTCAGTGGGATATAAATACCTGTTTAGATGAAGTGAATGTTTAAGTGCTGTTGTGAAATGGAATAGACCTAAACATGTGCTGAACTTTTCTGAATTGGTGCAGACTGCAATAATTGTGCTATTTTAGAACAAGCTCATGAAACAAAGCCTTGATTTATTGTTTCTGTGCATCCCTGGGAGAGTGGCTCTTGCAGAACACAGAAGTTCTGGAATAGGAGTGGAGTGGATGGGGTGTAATAGCTGCAATGCCATTTTGTACATGTGGAAAATAAGTCAGAAATTTTTTGAAAGCTTCTTCATATGAGATTCTGGGGTGGAAATTCTCTGAGAAGTGGATATTGGGAATTAAAACAAAGAAAATATTATGGACAAACAGCATTATGTGCATTCTTTCACAAATATAACTGTTGGATCTTTAGGTGAGGAACCAGCTTGGAGGAGAAGACATGATCTGTAAACTTAATCAGTCATTGCTGAAAAATTCAAACAATTTTGGCAAACTGTAGCTGCTTTCTTTCATTATTTTCAAAATAATATATTTCAATTTTGAGCCGTCAAATAACATTTTAATCTTGAAAATTGCCACAGCAATTTCCAAATAAGCCCCAGAAAGCAACTGGAGAAGCTCTTGGTTCAACAGTCATTTACTTTAATAAAAGGAAGTAAGACAAATGGAGTGCTTTGTTTCAGGCTAGCCTGAAATACTGTATCTTTTCAATTTATTTTTTCTTCAGGCGGTGGACTGAAATATTATGTATTATCACTGCCCTTCACAGGTTGTGTCTTCACTAGAAAATGTTTACTCTTAGCTCCTGTTAGTGAGGTAACTGTGGGGAGGTAAAATCCTCATGATGTCCAGCCAATTTATCATTTAGCAGTGCCTTTAGCAGACCAAGCGGGACTGCAGTGAGGCCCAGAAGAGGTTCAGGACTATATGGGCTCAGGTGATCACCAGCAGCATTTCTGTGGTTCCTAAGGAAGTGGGGAAGGCCTAGTGGTGTATTTCAGGTCAATAAGCAATGATGCTGGGTAAGATGCTGGACCTTGGGGAGGCCGTGGCAGGGACAAGGTGGTGGTTGGTGTGTTGACTTCTCCCTGAGCAGCTGGCTGTAAAGCTGTCAGCAAGGGTAGGAGCCTTTCACTGGGACATGTGGTGAGAAGGTGGGGAAGTAGTCATCATCTCCACTCCTGGCATGAAAACAAAGGGGGAAACGAAAGCAGGTGAATAAGGATAAATGCAGGGTACATAAATACCACAGGAGGGAGGATGATGGATGGGAAGGAGGGAGAAAGTACTTGTTTTGAAGAAAATTGCTGTCAGATGATTCAGGGGGTAAAAGGATGTGTCTGATGTAGCTTGGAAATTGGCTGTGAGCACTGAGATGCTATGGAAACATTTTCACAGTAATGCAAAGAGCATTGGAAATAGAGTTGTTGGAGGGCCCATAGTAATCTATGAGACAGTAAATGGTAAAAGGTAAAGCTGTGGGGTTAGCATTGCATGTAATGTTGAGCTACTGGGTTACTTTAGTAGGTAAGATAAAAGAGGGTCAAAATTTTTAGGAGAAAAGGAGGGTAAAAGGGATGATAGTGCCAGGAGTAACTGGTAGAGTCACTGGATATAAAAAGAGGGCTCTATAAAGTTATTAGACAACGAGGAATTGCAATTATTGCTTTAATTTCCCATGGAGAAAGAAAATTAAAAAAAGAAAGAACTTTTCTGCAGAGGAATTTAAATCTTAAAGATCAGGAAGCTTCAGATAAAGTGACAATTGTCAGATTCCAGGGAGAATTAGGTCTTGCACGGGTAATTAAAACAAGTAGTAAAAGATTTTCCAATGGTAGAGAGAATTAGAGGACAGTAAAGAAAAGGTAAGACACTGTACAGAGGGGAGCAGGACTGAGATTAAAAATAATATAGGTATGATCATAAAAGTGCTGATTGCTTTTCTGTGGTTTGTAAGAGGAATAATAATAGCTGACCCTGGAGTCCAGCAGGTCTGGTGGAATGGAGGTGGAAATCATCACATCAGGGGTGGCAGTAAAATTCAGAGAGTGCATGTGTGGGAGAAGGATTAAGGAGGGAATGATCGGGATTAAGTGGTCTCCACAAAACCAAGTCACTTGATTTCTGCTGAAACCTTATTTCTATGACTTCATGGGAAATTAAGAAACATCAGATGGAAAACCCCTGAACACATTTAAGGGAATCAGACAAGGAGGTGCTGACTTCCAGAGGTGACTGTGGCAGTGGTTAAGCACATCTTTAACCTGAAGGACATCCGCCAGTCTGCATGACTGCTGGCTGGGGAAGATGAGTTTACCCAGAATGAAAAGCCTTCCTGAACAAAACCAAGATGTGTTGTTTTTAACACAGAGGTTGCCAGCACCCTGCAGACTCTCTGAGCATCAGCTTTTGTGGAAAAGAAAACAAATCCACAGCCATAACACGCATATGGAAGTTTGTTCTTCATAATCTACTGTCAGGCTCTTTCAAAACATTCATATTTGCTAAGGAAAACAGTAATTTATTTTAATTCTATGAGGCTAGTTATGTTCTTTGTGGTGTTTCATATGTTTGAATCGATTTGACATGCTTATAGATGTTACGCAGAACTGTATGAATGTTTGTTATGAACCAGACTGGTTCAGAGCACTTTGTTATATAGCACGTCCCCAAACTACTATTTATTAGTGTAGTGGGTCTGGCCGGGATAGAGTTAACTTTCCCTGCAGCGGCCCTTGTAGCTAGAACAGCGCTGGTATCACACCAGTGTTTTGGCTACTGCCGAGCAGTGCTGGCACAGCACCAAGGCTCTCTCCAGACCCCCAAAGCCAGTAGGTGGGGGTGGGCAAGAAGTGGGGAGGGGACATCCCCAGGGCAGCTGACCTAAACCGACCAAAGGGATATTCCATACCATGTGATGTCACACTCAGCAATAAAAGCCGGGAAAGGGAAGGAGAAGGCGGGGGGCTCTCGTTGCGAAGACGTCTGTCCTTCCGATCAACCACTGCGGGTACTGAGGCTCTGCGTCCCAGGACGTGGCCGGGCATCGCTCATTGGTGGGAGAATAACTTGTTTTCTCTTTTCCTCTGTGCTTGCGCACAGGCTTTGCTTGTACATATATATATATTTGTTGTTTTTTTTTTCTTCCTCTTCTCTAATTAAACTATCCTTATCTCAACCTGTGAGTTTTTTTTTCTCCCCCTCTTCCTTTGAGGAGGGGGAGTGAGAGAGCGGTTGTGGTGGAGTTCAGCTGCCCAGCAGGGTAAAACCACCACAATTAGTCAGTACTCAACCTTTGTACCTTAAACTATAGCCTTATCCATGTATGAAATTGTATGCTTTCATTCCTTAGATTTTATTAAAAAATATGCAGATGATCAATTCAATTACTAAGCTGGCCTGGAAGCCACATTTGTTTACTCTGGCTTAAAAACATCTGCAATTCTCTTAAAGACAGGGTTTTGTATTTTTTTCTTTCTGATTATTCCAACTTGGAGGCTGGCAGTACATGAACACACATTCCTTTCCCTCTTTTAGAATCTGTTTCGTTTGTTTGTTTCTGATTTGTTTTGCTGTGATATTTCATCTGTACCGTGAGTACAGCATTGACCATCCATGACAAGGAATCTGTGATAATCCCGGTAAGTCAAGGGAGGATATTCGTATCCTTAGAAAAGTATTCTGAATAGATCCCAACAGTTTCCTGAGCTTCACCTGGCAGGACACCAGGTGCTGTGTACCTAATGGTACAAAGGCACCACTCCCTCAAGAGCAGGGTTTGGTGCTAAACAGCGACAGGAAGCCACCAGATTTGCACAGTAATTTTATCAAACATCTAGCAGCTGGTAACAATGAAATGGCTAAGTTTTTCTCTTCCATCCCATTTTTATTACCTCTCCAAAACTGAATCATGCAAACCAAATAGCTTTAGTGCTCAATCTCTCCCAAAATGCCTGGAAAGAAATGTTGATTTCTATCCAGATACAAACACAAAGCAAAGACCAGTCCAGAGAGGTGCTAATTAAGCACTGTTGATTTCCACTCATTTCTGTGAAAGTGGAAGATGTTTGTAGCCTTGCAGTTGGTTCCATAGAGTCAATGGTCTGGCTTCTTTTGCAACCCAGTTTTAAAATCCTGTGACAGTTTTTGTGTAAACATGATGATTTCTCCCACAGCTTTGGTCTCTTTGTAATCCTTGGATTGGACTTTGACATATGCCCCTTGGTTATAGCGGTATTTCTCTCTGACGCTTTCAGCTATATTGGCAAGACACTAGAGTATCTATTCAGAAAGCTAATTTGGATTGTGTTGGTCACAGGCAAATAAAGGACCCAGTTGATTTACACAGCTGTCATTCCTCCAATGAAAATGGCTGCTGTATCAGTTAGCTTGGCTTCCAAATTGCAACAAACAGGAAGCCAAAATTTGCGTGTAGCCATTAACTCCCACTTTAACCACATGAATGCACATGAAAAGCATGTTTGTCCTTCATTAACCATACAGTGATGCCAAGCTGATACGTTGACGAAGAAGGAATTCTTGAGCAGTGGTTTCCAATACTGACCATTGGGATCCCGTAACAGATGAGGGGTCCCAAGGAGGTTGAGTTTTGAGGTGAAGAGAGGAACCTGCAGATGAAAGCAGAGGAGTAGCAGGCAGTGAAAAAAGCACTGAGTGGAGAGGTGGGAAATGAGAGGGTGCAACGTGGGAAATGGGGTGGTTTAGTTGTGCACTGGGCTGAATCCCAAGAGGTTTCAATTAAGAGCTCTGCTGGAGAAATTGACTGTGCCCTCGGACAGCTTATCCTATCCCACAGTTTCCTGTCTATAAAATAAGAACATCATTAATTCTTTCTGCATCCCACTCACCGTTTATATATCTCTTCTGTTCACGTGGTGAGGAGCATCTTCTGCTGCAGAGTCCAGCAGCTGTGTCCTGATCTTAGATGCTGTTTGCTCCAGAGCAGATTTTGCTCTCTTAAAGAGCAGCCTGGGCAGCTTACACATATAGCTGGTACAAGTGAAATCATCTGTTGGCTGTAGTTTTGCATATATTCCTGTAATCATGTGCAAAAAGAGAGGAGCCAGAGCAACAAGAGCAGAAGGAAGCAGCTTTATTTGAAACGGGCTATTTATACTATAAATGAAATAGAGACATGCACATATGCAGGTATTGTGTAAGTAGGTGTTTATTTAACTGATGTCCTTGATTTTATGTGGGCATTTTGCAAGGAGAAGGAATGGTTGATCTGAGGCAATAACTTGGGCCGCTTGATTTCTCAGTTGTTCATAAAGGGAAATGTACTTTGTAGAAGTGAATTCCTAAGTATATGGCAAAGGAGGTTTTTAGTCTGAATCATTCCTTTGAGAGATTTTAAACATTTGCCTCCCACATGCTACAATAATTCTCTGAAAGTAGCTTCACTGAATGATCCGAGAAGCTGCATTCTGGCGCCTGATGGTTTATGAGAAGTAAACATAATGGAGTGGTCTTGGATCATATAAATTCAGGATTTAACAGTAACAGGCAGGGAGGGGACGGGGGAGACCTGTGTGCAGCTTCCCAGCAGCAGCATCCATTCGTGAGCGTGGGTCTCTGCAGCGTTACACCAAGCACGGCAGAGCCCTGCCTCCTCTCCAGACCTCACATGGAGCGTACAAACTTGCAGAAAAACAAATAGTTTTACAAGTGTCTGCTCTGACACATCGCCAGCAGGCAAGAGCACTTTGGACGTGCTCTGTGAGTGGAGCTTTGTCTCTTAAAGACTGCGAGTGTGGCCTCAGCTTTCTTCACTTCTCAATTTTCTCCCATGTTTATTTAAGTAAGGGTGATTTTCACTCTGCTGTTTGCTTAGCTCCTCCCGGTGCAGTAAAACAGTTAAGATACACGTGGCAGAGCCCAAGGTAGCCTAGAGCAGAGCATCCCGTGGTAGCAAGGACATCTCAGACACCATGAGTGCAGCAGGCTGCATGCAGATCAGCTTCCAGTCACCCCTTAATTTGGGTGAATTTTGAACCCAGGGCCACACAATGGTACTCCTCTTCCCAGATCCAGTCAGGGCTGCTCTTCTTTCCAGTAGAGGTGGTGCTGTCGACTGGGTGCCATGCACACACTGGGGAAGCTGGCAGCCAAAGGATTTGGGAGCCGGTGACCCCAGGTCACAACGGTCTTCATCCCTCTTTTATGAGGGATAAGTGAGAACACAATTTGTTTCCATTTTGCTGAGTCCTCAGCCACCTTAGAATGCATAATAAATGGAGCTATAAACAATGTACAGAAATTGCTCTGGCTACTTCTGGGCTGAAGCATGGTGGTTCCCCAGCAGCATGCATCAGCTCAATAGGACTGAATCAGCAAGGCAGCAAAGATTGCAGTTAGGATTAATACCCGCACCCCCATGATGGGAATCACGGGGCTGTGTGTGACAAAGGGTTTCCAGGAGCACAGGTTTACTTCTTGTCTTACGACTCATTGCTTTTCCCAATTTCCTTTGAGTGCGATGTTATTTTACAGCCTAGTGTATCTGCCTCATATTTCAGACACATTCCCCTCCAATGGCAAAGTCTTGCCAAATGGGCTGTTAGCTGCACAAGTCTGCTGTAGACCATGGAGGAGATGGTGCTAGAGCCCAGGTGCTGGAAACCCCGTTATCTTCCCTGAATAACCCCATGTGACAGGTAGCACTGACAGTGGGAAAAGCAGCCTTCCTTTGAGTTCCTGAGTAGGAACGGAGCCACTCCAGCATGGTGGGAGTAATATGGTATAAATTCTTCTGCAGTTGTACGTTTACACAGAATATTCTTGTAGGTGCCCCTGACTACAAGATGTTTTTTGGTAGCTTAGCACCTGTGAGGTTCTTTGGTCATGGAAATTATATAGCGAGCACCAGTACACACTAAAAGTACTATTACCCAGTGAAGTGAGGGATTGAAAGAAGAGAAGTGCATTTGTGAAGAAGTAAAACAAAGAATAGAAGGAAGGAAAGAACATGGGGCTGTGCATTAGAAGGAGAGGAGCATGCCAGCAAGGTTCTGACCTTTCCATTTTTTCATTCTGCTCAGTAGCAGAGGACAGAAATTGTCTCCAGACACAAGAATCACTGTGTTGTTCCTTGTCTTCTCAGCATCTCTCTCTCCTGGGAGGAAAGATCATTAGAAATGGAATAGGTTCTTATATTGTCAGCTTATCAGTCTGATTCCCCAAATCTTAAGTTTTTTGTTGTTTTTTTTTTTTTTTTAGTCATAAGTCTCAAGTTTGGTTTATTTATATTAGGTCTTCTGTAGCTCATTCTGGAAAGCGGTTGAAGCTCTCGTACTCTCAAGAAATACAATTTATGTGAGGCTGTAGGTTTGCACCAGTCCCGGAAATCTCCTGGAGAGGAGGTCAGTTTCCCTAGAGCTAGCAGTTAAATCGGTTCCCAGTGCGTGCGTGAGAGTGTGTGCGCGTGTGTCAAGTTTGCGCTGTCTTCTCGGATCCTGTACAGGTGTGTGAATCCTAGCTGCTCATGACCTTAGAAAGTCAAGTCTTTAGGCAGTAACAAACAATACTGAAAAGGAAAAGAGGAAGGAAATAACGATTTGACAGTCTGACAGCAATACATCCCCTTTGGGTCTGTATAGGGCTGAGATGATTTGTGCATACTGGTGGCTAGAAATGCATTCATGTTTGAATGTGCACGTAGATATAGTAAACACACATGTATGTGATATCTGTAATAAATATGTATTATTTATATTACACATATTTAAGGAAACAGATGATCTGAAGAAGTCAACACTTGGCAGCAGTTCAAATAAAAGGCGGTAGTGACATACTACTGATCTGGATACAGCGATTCCAGCTGTATCTGGCTGCTCACCAGCACCTCGTAACTGCTGTTTTAAAGTGTTACTGCAGTCGCTTTGAGCCTGCAGAAAGCAGGAGGCTCCTCCATGCCCTCAGAGCAGGAAAATGGAGAGCTTTGAAGCTTATGGTCAGAGGAAGATACCTCAAGTTAATTTAGTATGCAAGGAACCAGCTGCTGAGAATATAAATTTCACAGATATACACTGCTAAAGAGGGGAAGAAAACAGAAGACTGCTGAACTCCTTAAGTGCCCTTCATCTCTACTTTGCTAAATAAATTACTCCTACTCTTTTTTTTTATTATTAAACAAAGCCAGAAAAAGATACAAAGCAATTTGTGAAGTTAGGCATCCTTTAGAAAAATTCAGTATGTCTCAGGTTCTTGAACTGAGGAGCAGAAAATCTGTGTTTAGTAGAAATCCTTTCTGCTTTGGCTAAATGCATGTCGCTACCGGAAAGTTAAAGTCTACAAATCCAGCACTGGCATCAGAACTGCACTGATGCAGAGCTAAGCAAAACCTCTCTGGAAGGCTACCTGGGCAGCCAGCCTGTGCCGAGCTGCAGTGGTGGTGGCCAGCTTGCTGGTGGTGCCCCAGCCAGCTGGGTTAAAACTTGCTCTGTCGACTTGGTGAGAGCTGTGGTCCTCACTCACAAGTCCAGCTATTCTCACCCAAGTGGATCCAGCTGCCTTTTCCCAAAGAAAGACTGCTCCAGCTGCCTAATACAGGAAATCTTCTAAGCTTGAATATTGAATTAAAAGGGATGATTTCTAAATTCTTCAGGCTGAACTTGGTGGTCTCTTCAGTAAGGGGCCCTTGGACCCATTTCATATTTGTACTGTTTCATCACATAAAGTCATTCCGTCTTTTGATAGTGCTCCAGGTTTGTCTCTGCAAATTTATATGTTCCTGAACACTCTTACATGGAGAGTCCCTCCTCTGTAGGCATTAAAGGTTGGTTGTAAATGTTCTGCAGGAGCAAGGCTGCGTTATGGGTCATTCCAGCATGAACGCTGGGTCTGTGTTAGCAAAGTGATAAATCAAGCTTTGGTGGAAGAAAACAACTTGTTTCTGGGTTCCTATGGTGAAAGAAACTGCTCAAAGTCACCTCATTTGTTTCACATTTCACCAGAATTGTTCTTTTATAGCCCTTTGCTGTTATCAGTTATTCTGGATAAATGGCATTCCACATCTCTTCCAACTTATCTACCACCCCAAAAGATGAATCCTACTTTGTTTTACTTCATATGCGATGGGACTGTTTTTCTTCTTTGGCTGGCTACTTTGTGATTTGTGAAAAAATAGAGCCCTGGAGCAGGCCAGCATCTCTTAGAGACTCATCTCAAAATTTTCACAAACTCACTTCAGATGCCAGTAAACTGCAATCCTTTTTTCCATGGATATTTGCAAACATTAATGAACTAAGTCTCACAGTCAATCCCATATGCTTGAGACGTCTTATCCCTTATGTGGCTAGGCATCTGAGCTACTGATGGATTTAAGTAAAACAGTTGGAAGCATAACCCTGGTTTGCTATCACTGCCATGTGTCTTGGCTGTGGAAAAACTTCATCTCTCTTAACCTCTTTTCAGATAGAAAGAGATATTTTGTCCAGCAGCCAAAGGGAAATGCAAGCATCCTGGTGGAAAACAAGCTGTTTCAAAACCCTGGCTGCAAGCTACCCACACATCACAGTTGTCAGCCAGGCTGCACATGCATAGTTACAGGGAATAAAATAGAAAGGACCTTCTGTTCCTATTCAGAAAGGTCTCTACCCATTCACCTACACCAAAGGATCGTCATCAGCTGCCAGTATTAATTTGTTCTCCTATGTGGGTTTCCAGCCAAAAGAAGGCAAAATAAATCTAATTCTATCCAGTAGGGGCACTTGCAATGCAAATGCTAGCCCATATATTACAAAGCATTAATGCAACCTGCTTCTAAATTACTTGGGGTAATTTTTGATTTTATTTATTCCTCTTTTTCTTTAATTAACTTCTGGGAAGAGAAGATGAAATATCAGTATGGGAAAAATCAAATATGAGAAACAAAACCCATTTTTATTTTGAGACTATGCTGCCCCTTGTAATAGCAGCTTATTTAAAGAGGAGCCTGGAATAATCCAGTTTAAGCAAAGCAAAGATCTCTACTGAAGCCCAACTGTGTGTGGGTGTGCTCTTGTCAGGGCTCCCAGAAGAGGAGGGCAGGAAAGGCTGTTAGTCAGATCCCATACGTTGCGGGAGATGTTGGTTATTCAGAAGCTGGCATTTTTCCTTGGCATGCCAGCATAGAACCACTACTCTGGTGTACCAGGAGAGGGTTCATACCATTGGGAAAATCCTTAAATAACCTGGCTTCCTGCTGTTTTGTTGTCATAAAAGAAAATCCCAAGGAGACGTGGCTAGAAGAGGTGTGCACTGCAAGGGTCTTGCCCATGGGTTAGGGATGAGTCTCTGCTCCTCTTCCTCTTCTTGTTGTTCCACCTTGTGCTATGTTTGTGGCAGGTCCCAGGCCAGGATCTGGTGGTTCTGCTTTGTGCCCAGCGAGGGATTGCATTGTATGGGGTGGTCCCACCTCATGTCATTTGGAGCCTGGCTTGAAGCCACAATGCAGTCTTCAGGCTTGGTGCAGGCATAGCTCCTGCAGAGGAATAGTCAATATGGACCATAGCTTATTGTAATTTTTGCAGAGAATTCCCCACATGCTCAGCTTTGTCACAGTGAATAGTCTCTTGATGCTGATGGGCTTCTTATGGTTCAGAAAGTTAAGCATACGTATAAATCTTTGCATTATCTCAGCTTACTTTTATAATCTGTCCAAGTAATGTTTTTTCTCGGTATATTGCTCTTTGAAATTTCTATGGTAACAGTGCAGCTAAGAATATGTTAAATAAAAGTAATTTAGGCATTAAAGGCAGGTGATTATGTTCCTTAGAAAAAGAATTGAATAAATTGATGATTAGCTCTTGAAACAGCAGGTGAGACTAACAGACAAGATAAGGTTCAATTCTGTTTCCACTGATGGGTATGAATATGTAAACATCATCTTTCTTTGTTATATATCTATCGGTTTGATTTTTAATTATTTGTCTTGGAGATAATAAATGATTGTATGTTATTTATAGAAAACAACATATGCCCAAGTTCTACTCTGCGAAATCCATATCTGTACTGTTTTGCAGTAAGGACCAGACCACTAATGATTAATTATATTCAGGAATACTAATTAAATTTCACATGATGTTAAATAAATTAGAACTGAACATAGCATTTGTTTCAAAGCAAAAAATGTCTAGTTGGAAATTCATTTCCTAGACCTATGAGAACTGCTGTAGACAATGAACAGGGCATGAAAACTCGGAGCGTGCATAGATATTGATTGGTATGTTCAGGGTGTATTTCATATATTTACCCTCTGCTTCCCCTCTCCAAGGAGGCCCTCCCCTGGTCAATTCTTTCCATCGATTTTGAGTCTGCCTACTCAGAAGCTGAAAATGATGTTGCTGGTGTGGAGAGCACTAGAAGAGTGATCGATTGCAAATATATTTTATGATACTCTGCTTCCATGTTTTAAAGAGGAAAATTTATTAATGGCAACTGGTCTCTGATTTTCCCTTTTAAACATCTGAATCAAACCGATAGCGATTTGCAAACTCCTGGACGTTTTCATTCTCTCTGAAGTGACACCTATTTTGTTTTTCCTGCCCTTTCCCGCAGACAGTGAAATCATTCCTCCCGACTGCCTGCGGCCCCGCTCCTTCACCGCCATCCGCCGGCCCTCGCTGCGGCGGGATACGGAGGACGCGCGCCTCTCGGTCAGCCTGTGCGACCTCAACCTGCAGGAGGAGACCTTCCACGTGACGGCCACCACGTGCCCCATCCCGCAGAACTCCCTCAACTCCCAGCACTCCCACCTCCTCCCCTCCCAGCTCGAGAGTGACCTCCGCTTCCACCACCTCCGGGGAGCCCACGTCAAAATCCTCGATGACCAAACCGTGGCCCGCCTGGAACACGCCCGGGAGGAGAGGACTTTGGTTTTCACCAGCAGACCCCTTCGGATCAACGAGACCATTTTTGTCAAGATTAACAAGTCCAACGCCGCACGCACGGGGACGCTGTCCTATGGGGTGACGTCCTGCGACCCCAGCACCCTGCGCCCCAGCGACCTCCCCTATAACCCCGAGTCCTTGGTCGACCGAAAGGAGTTCTGGGCTGTCTGCCGAGTCCTGGTGCCCCTCCAGAGTGGAGACATCTTGGGATTTATGGTGAATTCGGACGGCGAGCTGCACTTGAGTCACAACGGTGCCGGCACCGGCATGCAGGTCTGCGTGGACTCTTCCCAGCCCCTCTGGATGTTCTTTGGTTTACACGGCGCCGTCACGCAGATCCGCGTGTTGGGTATGTCTGACCCCCACCTTTCTCAAAGCCTCATGCACAGAACAGCAAGGTGCGATGTGTTGTGGGGAGGGGTAGTGGGAATGAATGGAAAAGCTGGTGGCTCCCTCCCTACTCTAGGATCAGGTACATTTTTTTTTTTAAAGGGAAAATAAAATAAAGGCATGTACATAGCACATGGCTATGGAGTTACAAGACTTACCTCTTTCCACTTCCATAGCATCTTTCATCTGACAGTCTCAAAGCTCTTTTCAGATAATAAATTAAGCCTCAGAGACCTCCACTGAGCACAGATGAGTCACCACTGACCTGGGAGAAGCAAGGAGGGGGAGGAGAGGTGCTTTGGGCCGAGCTAATCTAGAGCATAGCCAGCAAGAAAAATGAGATCTGATTCCCTTTTCTGTGTGTTAGCTCTCTGGCATGACTGATTCCCCAAAAGAGCAGTCCCATTGCTTCCCCCAGGCTCATACGTGAGCGGCAGGCTGGAAAGCAGAGAGGGAGCCCTGTGCTTCATAATCCCAGAGGTGCACAGAGCATGGCACTGACCAGCACAACAGGAGAGGGCTTTCCTTGTTGTGGTTTAACCCGGCAGGCAGCCAAGCACCACATAGCCATTCACTCACCCCCCACCCCAATGGGATGGGGGACAGAATCGGAAAAAAAAAGGTAAAGCTGACTGATCCACTTTGTGTGTGGATATTGGACAAGCATCTTCACAAGGCCACAAGTGTAGGATGTGTTTGACCTTGAAATTGGACCTTATCGTGGTTCTGCTGGTGCCAATGTCAGAAAGTAAACGATGGTTTCTGAGAACATGATGTAATTCCTGGCCCTTCTGTAAATGGAGATTATTTAAAAGTGCTCCTCTCTTGTTTAAACTGTTATATTCATATAAATTTAAATATACTTATGTTCCTTTCTTCTTCAAATCCTTGCTATTCAAATGTCCCTTTTAACCAACAAGAAAGAAAAACCCAACCAACTAAAACCCAACCAAAACCTATTTTAGGATTTTTGGACAGTCTTTGAAGATAAATTGTGATGAACACACACGTCTGTCTGCAGGTTCCAGTTCACATTAACCACAGTCCGAAGTGCCCTAAATGATTTGCTTAAAGTTGACCATGGGCCTATGCTGTCAGTGTTTTGTGGCTATTAAAGGATCACAGATGACAAATGTAATATTATAATTTATTTCCAGGAGCCGAGGACTCAATCCCTGATAATTCAACCTGATTACATTTGTTGTGGGTACTGTACGTAATCCGTGGCTAGCTCTGCTGTCCACCAATATATCATTCTGATAATGGTAGGTGAAGTCAGACAGATCTCAGTCCAAGTAGGAAGATTAAATGCCTCTGTGTACATGAGGAGGAAAATATCCTCAGGTCACTGAGCTGCTGGTAAAACTAAGTCTTTGACCAGTATTTCCTTTCATATGAGATCACTAATTCTGGCACTTTTGCGCAGAGCGAATAGCCTGTTTGTAATAGGTCCTGAAACAGGGCAGAGAGGATGTGTTGCACCAGAGGATCAGATTCATGCCCTCATGCAGAATTCAACAAAGCACCGACTTGAATGTGGGCCTCCTGCATCCTGGGCAAACCTCCTGCTGAGCAAATTGTTTCCCAGTCCCCGTGTATGTCCTCCCTACCTGCTCACAAGTTCAGCCCAAACTAGTACACTCCCAGTGAATGTTTTAGATAAATCCATTTTCCAATGAAAATCTGCTGAGCTGGAATACTCCTCATTACCTGTATTTGTATGCACAATGACAGACTTTTCCTGGCCTCTGTCACTGGAGGAGAAGCTGACCATTGGTTATTGTTCTAATGTGAGATGTAAATGAAGAGAACCGAACTTGCTGACCTTGCCTTGCTCAAGGTAAGGGTAGGACCCTGCAGGGAGTACAGCTTTAGCCACATCAGCTTGGGCAGCAAGCTGCTGTCTCCCAGTTAAAGGTTATGAAATAGTAGCTTGCCTGTAATCTTTAACAAGTGTTAAAATACAAACCGATCTGTTCAGACCTATTTTTCCAGTATAATAACGCAGGAAGCAGTACATTCCCAGTATCAGTACAGTGCTGCTGCCCAGAGAACTGCACTGATGCTGTCCCAACACTGCACATCTCTGTACCTGCAGTAATTATATAGATCATCAATATCCTGATGGAAGGCAAAGAAAATAATGAACTCCCATCTCTAGCTTTTGCAATGCTATTAGGGAGGTGATGTGCACTGTTTGCACAGCAGTGGAACAGATTATGGCACTTGCCATAATATCTGTCATTATAATATTAGAAAATGTAAGAAGAATGTAAAGTGTTCATCTTTCTAATGACAAGCTCAATCTTCAGAATGCAAACAAGAGTAATTTTGTGTGATCTATCTTTTGTAGTTTGAGCTTTATAGCACAGGAAAAGACATGTTTATAGTCATCTTTTCTCGCTTTAATGGAAAACGTGAAGTTCCATGTCCTTGAAAGAAATGAGACAGAAATGCTGCAAGAGGCATAATTGTACCAAACCTATCTTATATAGTAGATGTCATTCTTCTTCTGGGGGCATGCCATTATTGGAATAATCAAAGCAGTGTTATGCAGTGTTAAAGGAACCTCACGCACAAAACAAACTATGAAATACAGCAAATGAAAGTTGCTGTTTCTGTTTCCTCTACATCTTTTCTGCTTCTCTGGGAGGATGGAGAATGTAGAAAGCAGCAACACCACTCTTGCGTCTACAGAAGGTTTATTTTTGATTTGGAGAACAGGATGGATCACGGTATTTCACTGCATAATACATTTCACAACTTGAGATTAGTTATTTCGTCCTGATCCAGAGCAGGACCAAGCTCAGGTCTCTTCTGGCTAGTGGCTTTACCGTGGAAGCTGACATTTGCTGCCAGCAGCTGTTCCACGGTGTTGGAAATACAACATTTCCTAATCTAAGTATCAGGGGATAACATCTCTACCCAGGCTGATGGTCTTACAGCACTCTGTAAGAGAGCAGGGCAGTGTGAGATTGGTTTGATAGTAAAGAATTCTGACTTCTGTTTCAATCTTATCAGTCTGGCATCATGTACTGGCAACATGTTTGCTGTTGGAGAATTAAAAAGCAGAAAATGAAGATGATGTTGGAAACACTCTTTTTTGTTTTGTGTCCCTACCACAGGGAAAATAAATGAAAGCCAAGCACCACTATAGCCCAGTGAGAGACCACAGTCATCTGCAGTGGGAGGTGGAAGGATGTCAATGTTATTGCAAAGAAAAGGTTAAAAGGCAACTTGACCACATGGAGGGAAGATAAATGAAAGAGGAGGGCACTTTAATGTAGCAGATAACACCATAAAAAATATCAAGCTGCTGGCAAATGAAGGGACACAAATTTAAATTAGACGTAAGTGAGGGTAATTAACTACAGGAACCAGCTATTGAAGGAGGCAATAGATCTTTTTGTCACTATTGGAAGCATTTCTAAGTATTTTATATGTAAAGTGCTGGTCTTGATTCAGAAATTCTGTGGGTTATGTATGTAGGACAACCAAGCTGAAACCCAGATCATTAGGCATGTAGAAGTGAAACACAGTTTGCACATCCTTTAGGAATTCCTTTAGTTCTGTTTTTTTTTTTTTTTTTTCAGGCATTGTTCCTGTACAGTAGACAAAATCAGCCTATTAAATTTGATTTACTGTTTTCAGCTTTTGCTGGTAAGCGTTTGGACTTTCACTCAGTTTTAGCAACAGAAAGTCTGAAATGAGCCAGTCTGGATACATTGGTCTGGTTTTGGTGGTGTAATTCATTTATGAAGTTAAATTGATTGACCCCATAAGGTT
The DNA here is from genome assembly GCA_013399115.1 of Anseranas semipalmata. Classification (NCBI taxonomy): domain Eukaryota; kingdom Metazoa; phylum Chordata; class Aves; order Anseriformes; family Anseranatidae; genus Anseranas; species Anseranas semipalmata. The sequence continues at coordinate 457,114 of VXAA01003519.1, forward strand.
TTAAAATGTATGACTCATGTCTGGAGGAGCTATCACAGCAACAAGTTTATATATTTAGTATTTGGGGAGCCAAATGGTTGGGGAGATTCTTTCATTTTCTTGTGTCTCAGAGTGAATCACCAGCATGTAAAACATCCTCCTTCTTCTCCTTTATATTTTTTTTTGTGTTTCTGCGTGTGTGGTTTCCCTTGTGAATTTCATCCTTTCCAGTAATACTGAAGTTTTCTTTTGAGCAATGAAATAACATGTTCCATCAGCAGTTGTACTGATGAAGCTGAGTTCCAACTTATCTGTATCCTGTCTGCCTATGCATGTCAATAACCTCAGCCCCACCAGAACAGCTGCTCAATATGGCAGCCCTTTGGATGTCTCCTCATGCTGGCCAAGAGCCTGCACTTGGTGTGGGTATGTCTGTATTCACATCCGTGCTGTATAAATGCAGAGTGTGCATGGGCTAAGCTCTCCTGCCTCCTTTACAGTGGGCATTGACTCGGAGCTCCTACTTAGCCACCCGTTGCCAGATATTTAGAAATCAGTTTACAGAATCACAGAATCACATAATCCCTTAGGTTGGAAGAGACCTTCAAGATCACCTAGTCCAACCTATAGTTGTTGCTGAGGTTTTCGTCCTCCTTTCAGACTTTCTTGAACTTGGTCAATGGGCTCAGAACAGGGAAGAGGCAGGGGGGCAAGAGCTGACCAGGGACTACTGACAGAACAACTATGAATCCTTGGTTCCTTGGGATTCCCTGCAGGAGCAGTCAGCAAAATGGGAGTAAGGGGGTTCAGGAGGACACTGTGGAAGTGCATGAAAAATGAGGGAAGAGAGTTAATAATCGGTGCCTGTTGGAAAGAAGTCCACTTTTATTAATAGATGCCTCTTCATAACCCCTCCTCTCATATGTGGTTTTATCTTTTTTTGCAAGCAAAGTACATATTACTGACGTTAAGTTGTAAGAGCTACACAAGAGCATTACAGTGCCCATAACTTATGGGCTTGATTCTAGCACCGTGTAGGTCTCTGCATTCATATCCTGTTTTCTGTTTAACACTTTGAAGGAGAATTAGCACAAAGGGAAACAGTGGTGTTAGAGTGGACAGGGTGCTTTACAACTTGCCTCTTGGAAAACAGCATGGTCATGGAGAGCTGGATGCAGTCAAATGCTTGTGTCTCGTGGTCAGTCAGCAATGTCAGGGTTAATACCTGCTTGTGGCTTGTGCCAGCTAAAGATCTTGTCACATATGACACAAACCCACACTTGCCATGGGTAAGTCAATGAGCATTAGCCTGTCTCCTGAGGTATCAGCCAGCATCTGGGTAGAGGCTGGGTAAAGCGAGCAGACCTCTAAGTGACAGCCACAGGGCATGTGAATGTCTCACCCTCTCTACACTTCCCTCTGTAAGAGTGAAAGTGGTTATCATGACTAGGATAATAAACTATCCCTGGATGCAACGAGATGTTCATAAAAAGTGATGTATAGATTTCCCTTATCTCATAACGTCTTTGCCTGCCTATGGTGAATATACAGGATGCGGGATCATATACCAGTCTCTTTGAATTACAGCTCGTCTGTCAGGAGATAAAATCTGCCTATTCTTTGAACTAACACTGGCAAGTGTTAGTTATTCTGGCTACTGAGAGAGTGACATAGCAGACTAAACTCTTGCTTTTCCTTCTTTGTCAAATGCCTTTTCATCCAGCAGTATGTCCCATAGAAATTCAGAGCAGTGCTGGCCAAGAAAAGTGGAAATATTTGTCTCCTGTATGTATCTGCCACCCTATTTATACATGTCCCTCCTGGTGGAGCACAGAGCTGGAGGAGCTGGGTTAGGCAGCAATTCTCCTTTTGCTCACAGAACCACTTTTGCTGTGGTCTCCCAGTTACCCTGAGCCCAGTGGCCTTTTTGGGATGGAGTTGGAAAAGGCACTGTTTATCAACAGGAGCCTTTTTGACCAGGGTAATCAATACCTGTGCTCTTTTAGAGGGCTTTTTGTTTTCTTAAACAAGATGAAAGCTCCAATTCTCATTTTTCATGCATTTCAGCTACTTAATCCAGGCTCATTTTTTTGACCTCTTGTTGATCCAGGCATCTGTCTGGGTGCTTTGTTGGTCTAGACAGTGAGATGGAACCCCCTTAGAGGCTCTTTCACTTCAGTTCAGCTAGATACTCATCGCGTGGTGTCCATGCCCATAGGACTTTTCAGGATGAAGTGCTGAGTAGCCGCTGAACTTCACCCTTTGGGTCAGGAAGGACACCAGCTGGCTTGTAAGTCTGCCATGTGCTCTTTGGCTTCAGACATCACAATGGGCTGTAGCGTCTGGAGCTTTCATTTCTCCTGCTTAACTGCACTGTGGATAATGGGTGTGCTGGCGCCCTGCTGCCCTTCTGGACACAGTGGACAGCAATATTCCAGTGAAACCATGTAGCACACTCCTTTTCTGATCCACGGGAAGCTCTGAACAGTTCTACATGTGATTTGGATCTAACTTTTGCTTCCCCAAACTGTGGTTGTCTGACACCCATCTGCAAACATAAGCTTTATGGTTTTGCATGCAGGATCTGCCAGGCTGCTTTTTTGACTTATTTCTGGACATTTCTGTAGCACAATGCAAAATTCCTTCTGTTTTCATGGGCTTGTAAAGAACAAAATGTATTATTGTTCTGTTCAGAATGTAGTATTGTTCTGTTCAGAACTAAAATCGCCCAGGAAATATTGAATGCAAAAATCCCCATGGATCATCAGCTGATGGCAGTCACCTGAGAGGTAGAGATGAACTGCAGTACAAGGCCCAGGCTCTGAGAGCATGGTTGGCTACAAACATTGAGCCCAAGGGGAAGGAAGCTCTGGCTTCTGGTCAATGCTGTATTGTTCCCATCACCGTGGGAACAGAACAACTGGCTGTGTAAATACATGTGTTTTATAGCATTCAGAAGTGATGGATATGATTACATCCTTCCCTAGCATTATTGTTGATCTTTAACTACCATGTGCCCGGGCAGCTACAGGTGCTTTGTTCCTTTGTTTTAGTATGATGTATTCAGAAGTCCCTCTTGGGCAAGACCTGGGTGGCCCCATGGGACAGAATAGCTCTCCTGCAGCCTAGGCTGGAGGCAAGAAAATGTGATAAAGTGCGTAAATTTACATGGCTGCTTTTTGGAACAGAGAGCATGCTGAGGGGAGAGCTGTCATTTTAGCATTGAGACAATCTTGCTAAAACTGTGTTTGATATTTTCAGCTCTCTCTACAGCTGATGAAGCATTTGCATTAGTGCAAGCCAGTTACTGAAATATAATGCAGAAGGATTTAGCGCTTGAAAAGCTTGTCTTGGTAAGACCCACCTTTTCGTGGATGTACCACTGAAGGAATACTAAGGTTTCTAGTATCGGTGTCAAGTGAGAGGTGTTAGTCTGACATCTGCCTGCTGAGTATTGACAGAAAGAAACCTTGTCTGTCTTTCTGGGAGAAGATGGGAGAAAGAGCCCAGAAGATATCAGTACACGGTGTCTTTCCACTAGATTGCAAGGTCAAGAGAAGGCACGTTACTGTACAGTTCCAGGTTCCCCACTGCATTTTCAGTATGGCTTTTGCTCTTGTAATATGCAAAATAACTGTGCAATTCCACCAAAGTCTGCATTCTGTAATAAATATAAGTATGTATCTATTCTTTTCTTCTGTAATGGAAGGATGAATAGAGGGAAAAAAAATAAAGTGAGGAAGTTCCACACAGGCTACATGAGCAGAAAAATATGAGATTTTTCATTAAAAAATAGTAAGGACTGAAACTGAGGTCCTACTGGAGTCTCACATCTGGTTATTTACCAAGGGTGGTCAGGTACTAGGGGGTCACTATAGAGCCAAAGATCTGTAGTAGATAAGATTAAGTGAAGACATGACACTTTACACAGTTAAGTTGCTCTAATATTCAGTCTCTGTATCATCACAGCTCACTCACACCGTAGGAGCACACATGTTGTGGGACAGACCTCCAAAGTAAGATGTTTACACAAGCTCAGTACCCACAATTGTGCCAGATTTTTCAAAGAGCCTTGATCCCATTGAGATAACAAAATCAATGTCCCTGATACATGCAAAGTGTTAAACGTGAGAACATATATTAAATAGTTTTTGAGACAGGGAAATTATTTTAGCTGACAGGCTTAAAAATCTGGTCCCTAACAAATAGAAATCAAACTGAGAGTTTTGTAAGACAGCTAAATGAATGGGACTGTCAGGTGCCAAGCACTCACTGGACTAAAATGTATGAGGAGTGCACAGCTCTCTTGAGCACCCTTAAAAGTGCCAATTGAAGGCTGCAGCCAGATTTCAGAATCTGATCTAGCCATTTCTACTGTGTGCTGAAAGCTCTGGAACCTGCGGATGGATGGAACAACACTGAAAATCTGTGATTACTATTGGTAATTATCTCATCTTTATTAGCTGTTCTATTTATGCAACAGATGTGTTGAAACAAGAAAGGGGGCTCAGCATATGGGCAAGTCAGTATGTTGGATAAGACTTTATCTTTCTTAGAAACTATGGCAGGAGGTTCCCTTATTTTTTCTTTCAGGTACAATGTTTTGTTAAGATCCTGGCATAGTCCTTAAGATGGGTATGGGTGAGAAAAGCACATTAAAGTTGGACAGTAGTGGTCATTTACTGACAGCATTCTGTGAGCCAGGAAAAAACAAAGTTTAAGTTGGGTGAGTTCAAAGGATAGCCCTAGAGTGCAGGCAGAGTAGGTATACACACATTATTTTTATAATACTTGTGAAATAGTCATTAGGAGCCTAGACAGGTAATGCAAATAGCAGGAAGTGAGTTAACCACCTGAGACGGTGCTGGCCATAGGCATCTGGTACTGCCAGAAACCATTCTGGGGGCAGAAGTTGTCCTGTTCATTCCTGTTGGTAGCCAGCAAACCCTGGGTTTGGCTGGTTGGTTTGTTTCTTTCTTCCTTGAAAGCAAAGTCTCCAGACTATGCAATACTTCATTTCCACTTCAAAGCAGCAGACATTTTCAGCCTGTGGAGCCTGTTTTCTGCAAGAATTCCATGAACACAGTCCCCCTGCTCCAAAAGAAACATTGTGCTTGCAAGCCTTCTGGGTTAAGATATGAAAAAGTGCAGTGGGACTCTATAATGTTGAATTTAATTATGAGGGGGAAAGGGATAAGAGAGGGAAACAGAGATTTAGTAAAATGGGTAGTCTTACGTTTGTCTCCTTATGATCTTGAATACTCCTCCCCACACTGGGAGAAATGTACAAATAATATTTTTATAAAGGAGAGAGGACAGGAGAAGGGGGAGTGTTCACTGACAAATTTATTTTATTTTTAGGGAATATTGACATTGTATCTGGCCTGTTTACCAAGTTAAAAACTTCAGTGGCACAGCTTTCCCTAGACGGCTGCCATTAAGAGACGAGCAGAAAGATGTCTTTTTAAAAGCTGGGACAGCTTTTAAAATATGGGATATCCCCTGAGAGTGGAACGCAATGTTCTGGGAAACCACCCTGTTCACCACAACAGACAAAGACAGCCAACAGCACCTCTGAGGGCCACAGCTACTGCATTTCGGTCACAGTTAAGACCTTCTATAAAAGGGCAGTTATGGATCACAAAGATCTTAAATGCTGGATGGGATCCTAAGAGATAACCTAAGAGATAACCTAACTACACCTTCCTGTTCTTAAAGAACTCTAATGATGGAGATGCCATAATCTCTCTAGGAATTCTGATTGCTGTGATTCTGTGATTGCTTTGTAGTGCTTCACTTTCTATATAATGTCTAACCTGAATGCCTTAGCATTCAGGTTATGCCTTAGGAATGCCATGCTTTCTTGTCTGAAGCAGAACTTTCATGGGGAACAGATTGTTTCTTCCCTCATTTTAGCAGTCTGTGAAAACTATTATCATCTTGAAATCATAGAATCATACAACATTTTAGGTCACAAGAGACCCCTGGGAGTTATCTAGTCCAACCTCCTGCTCATAAGCAGGGCTAACTTCCAAGTGAGCACAAGACCATGACCAGTTGAGTTTTGAGTATTTCCAGGGACAGAGATACCACAGTGCCTTCAGGCCCCTGCTCCAGTGCTTAACCACCCTCATACGACCCTGGATTAGTGTAACCTTTTCATAAAAGGATGGCATTGTTGATTTATGGTTATCTGGTGACCTCCAGTAATCCCCAGGCCTTTTTCTGTAGGACAGCTGTATTTCTAACTGAATGGTCCAATTCCCTGCCCTGTATTTTGATAGCTGATTATCTCTGCTTAAGTGTTATATTTTGCATTTGATCCTTTTGAATACCATCCCTTTGCTTTCTGACCTTAGTTCTGGTTTGGCAAGACCATTTTGAATTACAAACCACTGACAGACTAGCAGCCTTTCCCTGCATGATGCTGTCTGTACATTCCATGTTCATACTCTCTTCTACTGAAAATATAAGACTCTCTTTCCTTTTGTGGGTGGACATATAGGTTCACTTATTTACACCTCTCCCAGAGTGATGACATAGAATTACAGCGAAAGAGCCAAACTGCAGTAGATTTTCCTAATGCTAGTGCTGCAAAGATAAAACAGCAAATGGAATTGATTCAAAATCTGTTTAAAGGTGATTCTGGTGTGTTCAGCATGTTTGAGATCGAGAATAAGGCAAGTTAGCAGCAGAGGCAAGTTATCTGGGGGCTTTACAGAGAGGTAGAATGTTTTTTAAATCAATAGCTAAATTTATTTATTTATTTATTTATTTATTTATTTATTTATTTATTTAAATCACGGATTACAAGCTAGCTTTTGGTGGGAGCTCTGTGCACACAATGAGAGTGTTTGGCCTTGAGCACATGTGTCTGGTTTTAGTTAAGCCAAGCTGGCCACAGTCATTCCACCCTGCACATGATCTCATTCCATGCTCCTTGTCATGGTGTCTGCACACCATCCAGCAATATATTAACAGCGTGAGTAACGTGTCTTATGTTGATTATTCTGTCACCAAGGGAGAAGCATGTCTTGTCTGGTAGGGAACTCAGATTGTTTTAAACAAAGCTCTATACTTATGCTGGAGAAAAGTCAAAAACTGTGCCTTGCACTGGGAGAAAGCACTGGGAAGGTGTGCACTGGCCATCAGGCCTTGGGCAGGGCCATTTTGGGACTCAGACCTGCCACTCAGCCAGAGAAGACTGCAGTTCCTGCACTGACGAACTCTCCTTGCACACAGAAAGGCCATTTGCACTGCTGCCAGCATGCTTCATCAGTTCGTGTCTGTGACACTTGGGGCACCTCCAAATTCTCCTATCAGCCCAGGAAAAAGTGCTCTTAATAGGCTTTATTTTGCATTTAATGAAATGACCAGGTTGGTGTTAGAGATGCAACATGCTGTGTGTCAACGGAATGGAAGAAATGTCTCCAGGCTGCAGGGAGAAGAGGGAAAGCTTGAAAAACTTGTTCAGCTGTTCAGTGTTCGTGTTTGTTCTGTGTGCAATGAATGAGCTGGAATCTTTGCCCCTGCTGGGCCTGTTTACAGCATGTGTTACCCACAGGGCAAGTTTTCTGCTATGGTCATCTGTCAGACTGGAGGAGAAGAGACATTGCTAGTGGCTGTCATTAGATGCTGCATCATTTTGCATATTTACTGAGCCGAGCTTCAGCCTCAGCTCCCATCTGTGCGATAAAGGAGGTGCTTCTCCACAGCGCCTCAAGTGTGAGAGCCCCAAAGCCTTTTACAAAGGTTAATTCTCCTTCAGATTGTGCCTGTGAGCAAAGTGCTCCTGATTTGAAGAACGGTGAAACTGAGGGACTGAAGGCTGAAGCGCATTGCTTATTCTCCTGTACGCAGACCTCAGAACAGATTTCAACCCAAACATGCTCCCCCTGACCTCCTGGTCCCTCTACAACACTTGAACTACTCAGTCTTGCTCTGCTAAAAAGGGCAGGAGAATCTGGCATCTGCTGCTGCTGTGCTTTTGCTTTTTTGCACAATCCAGAGTTGACACTTGGGAGTCCCTGCTTCCTGGATTTGGTCCCCATTGGCTTGATAGCCTCTCTGCAGATAGGAACAGAAGGACCTGTGCATGGGGTGCACAGGGTTTTTCTGGCCTCCTACTGCTGCTTTTTCTCTGGAGAGTAGCCTCCGACTCATCAAGGACACTGTGGATCCAAATGCTCTGTGTCTCTTGGCTCCTTATAAGGTAACATGAGAAGTCTTAGCATTTTAGCTCTGATTTGGAGTTACCCCAGCTTCTCAGCTGCCAACGAGAAACTTTAAAACTGCAGGCAAACTAGTTCTTGCCACCAAGAAGCAATACCTTGGTTGATGCACGTGTGTGCTGCTGTCTCTCCACTGTATTACTGAAGCACCAGGCTGCATCATTAACAATGAAATTCTCCTAAAAAACCTTTACAGCAGCCAGAATCTTAAGCATTCCCATTATTTTCCTTCTGGAAGGGACTTTAAGATGCTTGTTATTGTAACAGCAGAAGAAAGAGGCTGAGATGAAGGGAGGATGCAAAGCAGGCTGGGGAGCAGAGCTGGCTTCTCTGGCAAGCATCACACTGACCCAGAGCTGGTCGTAAGCAGTGAGAGCAGGAGGTAATGGAGCTGGGGACACCTAGAAAGGACTCCAAGGAGCTCTGCACGCTTGAGCCATCACATTCTGACATACAGGGATAAAACATTGGTGATTTGAGGTAGATGTCCTTGTTTATCCCAGATTCATAAGCATTTTGGTCGCTTGTCTCTTGGCTGGCCTGAAGCCATTTCTACCCACATTTCTGTCCTCACCTGCTATCCTCTCTTGTCACAGAGGCCACCCTAAAAAAGAGGCAGGGCAGTTAACAGAGCTAAGTTTTCCTGATTGCCGAACCCTTGTGTTTGTCTCTAGGAAGTCCTGGAGTGACTTAGCATGAGTTTATCAGAGCCTGGGATGTATTTTACTCAGGGTTAGCATAAAGTGCTTTGACAAGGTGATATGTTCTTGTGCTGGAGTTCAGCCCACCCCACTGCAGGCTTTGTCCTCTACTGGCTACAAGCCCATCACTGGATATAGTACTGAGGGTGCATATGAGCATGAGACCATAAGGAAAGTAACTGCACTTAATGACCTGAGACACATTAAAGGGCAGAAACAAAGGGTTATCATGGTTAAAGGAACATCAGCTAATTTCAGGGGCTGTGGAACTTCTGGGCCAGCTGCTAGCATTTGAAAGGTGTGTGATGTCTTTTTTTCTTTATCTCTTCCCTAGATTTCAAGCTGATAAGACATGAGTCCTGATAAGCATTGAGAGCTGCACCCCCTGCCACACATCCCCAGGGCCTTGTCAGACCCAATTTTTAAAAGTAACTGTCGGTTTCTTTTCTTGTGGTGCAGGTTCTACCATACTAGCCGAGCGGCTGGGGCCATCCACACCAAGCTCTCCCACATCAACACCCAATTCCCCCACCATCCTCTGCAGTGGTGTCTCTGACCCCATACTAACGACATGTGGCTCTGGCCCACTCTGCAGCTCTATCAGTGGTAAGTGTGGTGAGATTTCCCTGTCCTCCTTTCCTCTGCCTCCCCCTTCTGCTCTGCCTCCCTTCACGGTCCCATACTTGTCTCCCAGAAGGGCTCTAAAAACACAAAGATCAACAGAGGCTCTCATCACCCTTGGGGAGGAAGAGAGAGCCTCTGCAAAGTCTATTTTCAGTCTGTCTTACGTGAAAGCTGCTTGGATGCCTAGACAGCAATATTCCTCCAACCCTTTTCATCATGGAAGGTCCCAGGGGAGGCAGCGAAGTTTCTGTTACGTGCATGGCCCTGTGACGCACAGCTCCTCCTGGAGCACTGAGTGACAGTGTCATGTTGCATGCTAGCTTAGACTGGAGCTATGAATATGCCTAACCCCCCCCCCNCTACACTACCCCCTTCAGAAAAAGGCAGATTTTTCTAATATGCCAACAAATTCCAGTGAGATTTAGATAAATATACATGCAGTACAAATGATAGGATGTTTTGCAGCATTTCTAAAACCCCAGGGACCTGCATGATCCCAGGGCTGTATCATTTACCAAGTTCTTGTCACTGTTGTCCTAACCAAGGTTGTTTTACCTTGAAGGTACCGATCAGTGTCAGGTCTAATAACTGGCAACAGCAAATATTAAGATTTTTAATGGTTTTGGGGGAATAGAAAAATAAATTCTCTCATTATCTTGCTACCTTATCTGGCTTCATAGGAAGGCATTGTCACAGGTGTGCTGTAAGCATAATCAGTGCAGCCCCTTGTAGCTCTCGTAGCAATGTACCGTCTCTGAGCTAAATGCTGTCCATGCCAGCACCACCCCACCCCTGTGCTGGAGGATACACATGGGGTGATTTGTAGCCAGGCACTGTAGACCCAGATCCCTAGATCAGCCTTGAAGATGAAATACTGCTTGTCTTTGGAGCTGCTGCCACTATGTGCCACCTGGCCTCTCCTTTTTCAAAGCAGATGGCTTGATCCACCCCTTTTAATTTTTCCTCCTTTGTTAATGTTTAGACAGAGGTTTGAAAATGTGAAACTGCTCTTTGTCCCTGCTGCTTGGAAAACAGCTGTCTCTTGGTTTGTTCTATGTGGATGGCAGATCCCAGCAGATGCTGCCTCTCTGCTGCCCTGAGTCTTGGCGTGTGAACCAGGTCTCAGTGACCAGGCCAGCAGATCACAGGAAGGACCCCTGAACCTGGAGCATCTATTTCTTCTAGGGCATGGTTCCTCCCTGTGTAGCTGGCTCCAGGGCATCAATTACCCTGGGATGTCAAGAAGCCTTATAAGAAGCATGAGTGACCCCGTTCTTTGTGTTTCAGGCACAGCTCCCAACTCTCCTGTCAGCTTGCCTGAGTCACCCATCTCCCCATCAGTCTCAGGGCCCTGGGGAGACGAATGCACCATCTGCTACGAGAACATGGTAGACACAGTCATTTACTCCTGTGGACACATGTGTCTCTGCTATTCCTGTGGGCTGAAGCTCAAGAAGATGGCCAATGCTTGCTGTCCCATTTGCAGACGGGCCATCAAAGATATCATCAAAACATACCGCAGCACTTAGAGCAGCAGCAGATGCTGTGGTGAGTCTAGGGAGGTTGAGAGGAGGCTATGAAATAACACAGGTCTTGGCCTCTATTCATCACCTGGGAGATTCAAAAACCATCACCCACCACCACCCTGATCCCTTCTTCCATGGACAACAGTGACACCAGCTTAGATGCTGCTCTTTACCCTCCAAGCAAGCCCTGGGGCTGAACTCCAGTGCATCAGGGAAGTCACAATGGACTACTCTCCCCTATGGATTTTAAACTTTATCTCAGAAAAACAGCTGGAGCAATCATCCATTTTCTACATCGTGCACAGCGGAGGGAGTCTCCAATGTTTAGCAGGGACAGCAAAGCAGTAAAAGGTTCAGTGCTGTAACTCTCCTTCTGGAGACACCATGTGTGCAGAGGACACCTTGACAGAAGAGGAGAAACAAGCAAAGCATTTCTGTGTACAACTAGCCTGACCATAGGAAACCCATTAGAAAGTATGGAGTGAGACAAGCATTGACCCAGCAAGTGAGATGCAGTGAGCACATTTGCAGTGGAAGGGCTGGGGATGGTGAAGAAAAGGACCTGGGACTTTCGAAGCAAACCCCTTCCCATGTCCACAGGGAGGAGACCAGTACCTCGAGGGCTGTCCTGCTGTTCCCAGAGGTGTTCAGTGTGGGTTTGGCAGCCAACACCGGCTACCCTCCCTCCCAGCAGCATCCAGACACCTCCTGTTGCCATCCTGTTGCATGTCAAGAGTCTCTCACACCCCACAACCACCAAGTTGCTGTGGCTTGTCCTGAACAGTCTCCACGCAGCACAAAGGATCCAGCAGCATCTCTGCCCCCATGGTCTGCAGGAGAGGGAGATGCACCTCCCTCACCTTTCCTCCCTTACCATCCAGACACCACTTCTGAGGGAGAAAAAAAGAAATAAGAAAAAACAAAAACAAAANAAAACCCACTGGGGAAGAATGTATAAACCCACATGTCTGCGGGTCTCATTTACTGGTAACTTTATCACTGTGCTTTAAGACAAAAACAGCCAGGTGGTACTTAGCCCTTCACAGCCAGCCCGCCGGCAGGACATGGCTGTCCTTATGTGTTAGAAGGGGAAAAGAAAATTATATCTTGAGGGGTTTGGTTTGCGTTGGTTTATTTAAACAGCCCTCCTGCCCCAGCTGGGAACCCTGCTGTCCCCATTGTGGGTGCCTGTAATGGCAGCCCCCATGGTTGCCATGACGACCACTGAACCACTATGGCCGCTGGCCTGCCCAGGGCTGCTGGGCCTTGGGCCCAGCCAGGGCAGCTCTGCTGCAGCAGGTGCTCCCTGTCTCCCCTCTGGCCCCATACTGGGGCTTCCGGGGCTGTGCGGGAGGAAGAGGTGGCACCTGGGCCCTGAGGGGTGGTCAGGGCCAGGGTGCAGCAGAAGCGTTCACCCTGCCATGCTGCCCACCAGGGCAGGCTGGGAAGGGCCATGGTGTTACACCCCTCCTGCTGAGCCTTTTCCTGTCATGGCTGCCCACGGCCCTGCATGTAGTGGGGTGGGTGAAGGAGCACCAAGCCGCAGGGGCTGCTCCTGAGAGCACGTGGAAAACATGGCCTTGCTCTGTCCCCTCAAGGAAATCAAAGAAGATGCTAAGAGCTGGAGAGCACATCGTAGAGCCTTTCTCTAAAGGCACTGCCATCACTGCAGCCTACTGCAGGGACCTGCAGCCACCCCCTGCCCGCCTGGCGGGCAGCCCCTGACTTGAACACTGATATCCTGGTTACAGGGATTTATGTTATTTCTTTGCACACTTCTCATGTCCACCCCTAACCCAGGGGCTCAGCCCTGCGATCCGGACTGGCTGTCAAAAGCCCAGAACACCCTGGCTCCTGCGCTCGGACCCCTCAGCGAGGGATGGGAGGAAGGGGTCACGGCTGCCATGCCAGGAGCACAGCCAGTCCACGGGCATGGAGCCAGCCTTCAGGACAGTGCAGCAACCGGCAGACGTGGGGAACCTGTGTCAGTAGTTATACAAACTCCAGTGCAAAAATTTCAGAGAGGGAGAACCCAAAGGGTAGGAGCGTGTCCATGAAATAGAGGATGTGGGGAAATGTGCAATAAACAGCCTCCCAAGCCTTCACCATGCCAGTGGGACCAGTTCCCTCCAGTGCAGGGCAAGCCAATGGGTACATTTTATTTTTCAAGAAACTCCATCCATGGGTACCAGTGCGGTGGTGTGAATTCCCTTTTCACCTTTTGAATTCAGAGTGTTTTAATATATAACTGTGTTTGTTTTACTGTGGACCAAACTCTAGGAGTTAGCAGAAGCTGAAAGCTCCCCCAGCATCCAAGCTCAAAAATTGGGGTTCAGTCCTGCTCCCAGCATCAGCTGGCCTCCGGTTGTGAGCAGGGAGGAGAGCAAGACTCTCTCCAGGGAGAAAAAAACAGCAAAAGCAGTAACAGTAACAACAACAGTCCTAACCTTTTGTTTTGTTTGAATTGTGTAGGTTCCCACGTACCTCTGTGTTCTTGTGTCATTTGCATTTCATTGCTTTACTTTAAAATGTTTTGTGTTCTGTTTAAAGAGAAGAATAACTCATTGTGAAAAATTGGGTAACTGTGATTGTGAATAAAGTTGATTTAGGCATCCTGCAGCAGCATGAGTGACTGAGTATTTGCCACTTCTGCAAGTGTGGCAAAACATGATGGGCAGTGCAAGAACAAGAGGCTGAGGTAAGAGCAATGGTGGCATGAAAGCTACTTCTTTGGGGTGATCCAGGTAGAGAGCACTCAGGATTTCCTCCATCCTGCTTGAGGATGAGGTAGTATTTAGGGTGAACAGAGCCCTGATGGACCCCATACCCATGTATGGAATAAAGGAAGCCACAGAAGTGATGGCTAAGAGCGTTCCTGCAGCTTAAGACCCATACTCCTGAACCTCCTCACTGCTGGAACAAGCCAAGTCTGCACATGCCTGTGCTGTACTCCAAGAGCTGTGCCCTGCTCCTGTTTTCTCAGGGACAGGAGGACCTCTAGTGGGTCTGGAAAGCCCTCTGGCCACAGCCAGCCCGTGGGAAGTCCCTCAGGAGCAAGGCTGGGGGCTGAACAACACAGACCACCAGTAGAAAATGGGGACACTGACCTGCTAGACATGCTGAGCCCAAGCACTGCCACATACTAGGACGAGTGAAGTGCTAAGGCACTGGGGCAAACTCAGACGCTCCCCTCCCCTGGTATCAGTGAGAGGGACAAAGGCAAGTACTACCTGGCAGCCTTAGCTTCGTCATTCCCTCCTGCAGCTGCTGTGTACAATGCCCTTAGTGAGCTTTGCACACCTGTCTGCTGAGCATCACTGGAATCATCCTGCCCCAAACCCCACCCCAGGCCACCACCATTAGCTCACAAATCCAAACCAGACCTGCAATTTCACCATTGCATACAGCTATTCTCCACCAAGACCTAGCAGGGCAACAGGGAGACCCCCTTGCAGCGAGGAGGGACCCCACCACAACGCTGCCCATGCTTCAGTTATGGCCATCCATCCCCAGGGCCTCCCCGGCCGGCAACTTGCAGAGCCTGAGCCCACGGGCTGCGCTGGAGGAGGACGAGGGAGGAGGAAGAGGGGAGGGATGCTCCGAAAGTGGTCCAGCAGTGGCAGAGCTGGTGCACCACCGCCACCTGGTGCTCCGCGTCCGGCACGGCACTAACAGGCTTTATTAATTTTTTTTTTTTTTTTTTAAAGGGTTGATTTTGCTCCTTTTCACAAATACACATACGTGGGACCAGAGGAATTTAGTCTGGGTACAATATAGCTCTCATGGCAGATCTCAGAGAAAAATGGGGAATGAAGGGAACAATTAACTGTGGCTTACAAGATACAAGGGTGTACATTAGTAATATGTTGATTGCATTGGTCTAGAAAAACCCTTCCAACCCTAAGGGTCACTCTCCACACACAGAATAGAAGGCACAGTTCCCAGGCATGCTCCTCGCTCGTAAGTTTGTGCCTTAAAGTGCCCAAGACTGGGTGCTGCCTCAGACCTAATTCCTTGCAACCTTCAGAGGGCTGGGGTGCCCAAGCAGGGCTCCTTGTGCACCACCTACCTATGTGCCAGCATGGAGGAGCATCCCATGGGTGCTGTTAGCAAATGCTGTGCCTCTGATGTCAGCTGTTCTGTCTCCAGTGACATAATTTCTCTGCAGGATGTGTTTGAAGTGCTACAGCATGGAGCAAAGGCATAGCCCCCTGCTAAAATGAGGGACATGCAGGCAAGGTCATCCTCTGCTGCAGCAATGAGAAGTTGGGGAGGACCAACTCCCCTCCGCAGCTCTGCTTTGCAAGGTGGAAGCCAGGCACGAGGAACGACCCTGTTTACCTACAGATTTGCAAACTGCTAACAGACAAGGAAGCAAACAATAGTGGACAATATTTCATAGAGGTATCCCATAGCTGAGCTGAGGATTGAAGTGCTAGAAAACAATCTTGTTTGCTATTTAGTATTACATCCCTTATTACAATTCACCCCAAACTACATCCCCTAATCCCAATGCCCCCTGCATCCTTCAGGGACACCCCCCATAAGGAGCAGGGATCCATTAGGAGAAGCTATTCAGTCTCACTTATTCATCTGCTTCACCTAGCAGGAAACTTCTACTTATTATTTGGGCCTCCAAACTTCAAAGCCAGCAAGGAGGAGTCAGCAGGGCCCAGCAACCTTGCAGGATCAGACCTTAAAATCCCATGTTCAAGCACAGCCTGCTCTACAGCCTGCATGCAGAGGTGCTTAAGAACTCATCCCAATCCTTTTATCACAGAAGGGTCTCCCATGCAAAAGGATGCTTCTCTTCTTATTTTGGATCTGATGCCACATCACTCTCCAAAAAAACACACTGAAATGTATCTTAAGCCTTAAGACCTTGCTCAACGTAGACAAAGGGTCTTTGTGTTTGAGGGCAGAGGTGAGCAGTCCATAAAGCTTTGTGGATTAGGAGACAAAAATACAGGTACAGTAACAACTTAGAGCCAGGGGACAAGAGAAACTCTTTTATCCATTTAAGTCTGAGCTGAAATTTGCAATTGCATGTACATGTAAGTCACAAGTTATTCTGGGAAAGTTAAATTTAGTGGTTTGACAAACTCAGTGGAATTAAAATGGTATTGAAAAAGTTGAAAAATTAAAATAAACCAACTGGATCACAATTAAAAAGGTCAAAAATTTATTTTTCCTTAGGGCATAAGAGGCAATGTAAACAAAATACAAAAAAAAAAAAAAAATCACAAGTCAATTCTTACAGTCTGCAAGCATTTGAAGATAGAGTACCCTTTCCCCACCTCCCCCCAGAACACTGCAAGCCTGCTCAAATGTTATCAAGCAACAATTCTGGACCCTGAAGGTCCAGTGAATTTTGCCAAATCCCAAGCTGGGAATAAATTTCTCATGTAAGAAGGACACTGCATCTGTTTTACCAAACACTTCAAAAAAAAAAAAAAAAGTCCAACAAAATATAAATATTACAGACAAAGATCAGATTTAGCACCACCTTTGGTCCAAGCAATCAATGAACTGGGAGATGACAGGTACAGTCTGTTTAGCAAGTCCTTTCTGCCTGAGTCTTTGAAAACATTATAGGTTCACATTGCAAGAACTTGTAATACCGCTGAGAAAACAGCCCTCAAACTGGCTGTCCCTCGCAACCTCTGCTGGTCCTGCACACACGGGGAGGTGAGCATCATCGTTGTGGAGCAGTGCACACGGCCAGCAAACATCCCTCAAAGCGCTTGGCAGAGCTGAGATCGACTCTGTTGGACAGGGCAAACATTGTGCCAAGGGCCTGATCCTGCGCTGGCACAGCAGAGCTCTGGCTTTGGGCACGGCTGAAGAACAGGAAGGGCAGAGTGATGGTGTGTGCCCTGAGCTGCCCTTTCCACTACCATTTGCCATCCTCCAAAGCTCAGGCTGCAGCACCTGCGTGCTGTCAGGGTGTGTGACGGCAGATGCCTTGAAAAGAGCCGAAGCTGCCTAAACACAAGTTATTGTGGTGTGTCTGGAACACACGGATCAGGAGCTCTTATCAAGCATGATTTACTCCAGGCCCTTTTTAGGCTCATCTTTTCCAATATACACATGATATATCACAGATGTATAGCTATGAACTTTTGCAGAAAGGTGCCTATACACAGTTGCTGTGCCACAGCACTAGTGTGGGCCAGAATACAGTCATGAGGATCTGTGACAATCCCAGGAAAAAAATAAATCCATAAAGCACCTGACAGTATTTTATATTTATTGCAACTCCTTGCTCTACAAGTGTACAGAACCTCAAATTGTCTCTTCTTTTCCTCCAGAAGTTTTTGAGCAGTCCTGATTAACCATTATTAGATGCTGTTCACCTCCAAGCCGTAATAAATGCCTGAAGAGGGATGCTGAGATCTACCTTTAGGCACAGCAATCTTGAGTTCTTGCTTTGCATCTTCACATGCACAATTGCCTGAGAATTTTTCTCATTCTCCGCTGAGTGACCCATGCAAGTTCTCACCTTTACAACAGGCACAGACATGATTAAAATCCCACCCCCAAACATTTGTTTTTACTTCACTGCTTCAGCACATGCTGCTTGGGGGGGGGGAGGGGGGGGGGNAAAAAACACAAAATTTCCATTGCTTTACATTGTAAAGCAAGCACCTGGCCATGGCATGTGGCCGTTAGGCAGTCATGGAAAAGAGGGTAGCACCCCAAATGCAGCCCCTGTCCCAGCCAAGGCACCAGAGCTGTCTACCGCTCACCCACGCCTGTGATATGAGCAGACATGGGCTGGATCTAGTGATCTTCAAACCCTCGTTTACTGCACTTGGCCTATGACAGGACCACAAGGACAGCTCTAAAACCAGTTCTGGACTGGGCACTAGAATCAAATCAAGTCTGCAAGTCTGGGTTAGGGGGAAGGTAATGTTTTGCACAACCACCGTCCCCCCCACTGACAAATCTAGAGCAATTAAAACACTGTGCTATGATCATCTCATTAATTCTGACTAGGATGGAGGTGCACTTCTATTGTCCCAGTCACAGAAGCAGGCCCACAGTACCGTATGTATCAGCTATATAATCACAGGTCCCCAAATGATCTGTGCTAAAGCCTGAGAGATTTTTCTACAGGGTTACTTGGCAAACAGGAGAGCTGTACGTTCTGCACTGAGGTTGCAACTCTTGTGTTGGCCCATAAAGGAGTCATTCATATTTGCTAGCTAGAACTCTAATCTGCATTGAATCTACCAAGTTTACATGCAGACTCAGGGACTGGTCACAAAAAGGTCTTCTGTTTTGTGCCAGTTCAGACAGATTGGGACATTTTGTCCCTCATTAATGATAATTCATACCACCAGTGGCAAAAGGCACTGTTACATGCAAAAATGTCATTTTTCCGGTTTTCAGTTTTGACTGGAATGACTGAGAAAGGCAATATTTTCTATCATGCACCTGATTTGCTTTTCTAGGAAAGCATCTCAGAGAACCAAATACATTTGGGCCCCAGCAGGAGATCTTCACTGTACAAACAGTTTTATCCAACTGGTCACCACCTCAAGTTCATTAAACAAAGACTGGACAATCCATGAGGCTGCAGTAATTATTTCTGCTTCTAGCTCCACATTTACTGTAGGTACATTAATGGTTGATGCCATGAATGTTAAAATACCTGTCAGCTCTGAAAGAATCAATACTTGGCCAAAAGCTCAAACATCTGCACTATAACCAATTTTCACTCCACTGCCTTCAATGGAGCTGGATCAGAGGCCACAAGCAAATATGGTCCAAAGCTGTTACCAAAAAAAAAAAAA